>JABCKO010007962.1:0-28963 GCA_018855915.1 Tephrocybe sp. NHM501043
GAAAACCTTGTCCACGTGTATTTTTGTGATGAAACAAATTCAAAAATAGAGAAAAAATAGAATTAATTCAAAAAATCATTGAACGTCACTTTCCGTCATTTTAACACCCTTCAGACTGCAAAGGGTATGGTGTATCGAAAGATCAGTGCTGATATAAAGCAATGGGCGCTTCAACTTATGGATTTGGGTGGGAATATGACCGTATCACCGATGCTCTTGGTGAAGCATTGAGCGATGGCCAAAGAACTACGACACTCATGGCTACGTTGACCCACGGTCAGTTCTTCAAGGCCATCCACAACTCCTATCACCAGATGTGATAGAAGACCTCAAGGAGCTGATCCTTGAGTCCCCAACCCTCTTCCTCGATGAGATCAAAGACTGGCTGGCCCTCTTCCACAATCTTCGTATCTTATAGAATTGTCTGCCTGACCAAGATGCCTGGTACTGATTTGGTGAGAGAGTTTTAATACAGAGACGAGGACAGGCAATGCATCAGCATCATCGGCATTCAAGTTGTTGTCATCCGAATCGACTTCCACCACGTCAGGTTTAGGTTGCACGTCTGGTACAGGTTGGAGACCCTTGGAATGTCTCTTGTTCTTTTCCTGTTTGCTTGGGTCGTTGCTGCCATCAGACTTTAAAGTATGTGTGGGCGTCATGGTCGGCTACGTGTCCTCTTGCTGACCAGTTTCCTATCAGCAGATCCCCTGGAAGGAAGCCGAATCGTCAAGCTTTTAGACTTTGCCAACACAGCATCGCAGTAGCATCACCTGTTCAGAGGAATACCCACGTCAGAGGTATGTCAATCAAAAGGCCCTATATGTTCATCACTCACGATGAATAGCCAGCTCACTCTCACTCTCAGCCTCCACTTCCTGGGCATCCATCATTAAGGAATGATACACAGGCTTGCTTTCATGACTCTAGATGAGTAGAGCCTTTGACTTTGCTGTCTTTGTTCGGTTTGTCACCATGCTGCCGAAGGTGGTTGTTGTCATCAGATTTCGAGTTGGAACAGGATGGGGATTCTGGAGGATCATCGTAGAAGTCTTCCTGAGGTATTTCGAAGCAATCAGAGACCTCAATGCATGCCTAGGAGCAATCGTATTCCTTATAATGATTTTTTTGAATTAATTCTATTTTTTCTCTATTTTGAATTTGTTTCATCACAAAAATACACGTGGACAAGGTTTTCCGAAAAGTCTGTATCTCGGCCTCATGCATTGCGTCGCGCTTGAGTTGCCTGTGGGAAGTACACATGATTCCAAATACCCGCTGATGAATCAATGGCGGCTCAGGCAAGCAACCACCATATGCAGACTACCTGAGATAATAGTGTTCTGCAAACAGTAGGGGGTTGTACTCAGTATGGTCATTGATGACTCTTGAAAATTGCTTTGAATCCAACTTCCATGGTAATCCGAGGCAAGCCTTGTAACGTTCTTCACATCTACTCTAGTACTATTTACATCGTAAACAACTTCAGTGTTCGCAAAGATTGAAGGTATGCTGGGAAAATGCTTGATCATTGCAATACACGAAGCGGGATTTCTCATCCATGAGCTCAAGTCGCATCTCTTTCGCCTCATTCAGGCTGATCGGGAACTCGTCTACCCTTTTGAAGATCTGGTCCTGCACCTCTAACGGAAGTTTCGGGATTGCGCCCCGTCGCAATTCTTCACCCCACCAATCACGCTGCTGGCAGGGCACATTTGCTGTAGAGGTTATACGGATATTGGGGTCAATGAGGAAGAGTGCAAGGATTTTGCGATGCCCTGGCTTCTCTGGATCTTCCAATCTAAATGGTTGGACCTGGTGTTGTAGAACGTTGGGCCAAGTGAGAAGGCGACCTTCAGGTGTGTTGACAATCCCAGAGTCCTGGACCCCTGGACCGTTTTGTTGGCACCCAAATACGTCTTCCAGCCAGTCATGATGGTCTTGTCGATAGTTGATAGGCGTAAACACTTGAGACTGTTGACGAAAGGCCAGCCTACTGGTGGTGATGTTTTCGGAATCATAATAATAAATTGCAGATGCGCATATGTGCTCATTCTGAAATAATTTCAGGACAACCATGTGTATCAACAAGGTTTGAGAGCTTACCAATTGACCTTCGACATGCCAAGACCCGCCTTTGTAGAGTGGTTGCTCAGGCGTTAGGTGTATGTTTGCGAGCTTCACGATAATTTGGAGGCCGCTATTTCCGTAGTCTCTTCGTAAATCGACAGCAGCCCCTGTCATGGTCTCGAGAGCGTTTCCTGAGAGATCGTCATTGTAAACAGGAGGCTCAAAGGGCCCTGGCTCCGGCTGAATGACGACCCGATTGTCTGTAAACCATTCTTCCCTTCGTTCAATGAAGTCATCCTCATTTTCGTCGTCCCCTTGTTGTGGTTGGTCTTCTAGGGGCCAAAATTCAGGATCCGGATCGTATACACAATCAGTGTAGTCGATGCGTTTGTATCTGATTTTGGGATCTTTTAAGGGTCTCAGTGACATGTTCCATAAAGGAATAGTGCGGAATATGATTTCTTCAATGACAGAGTAGAGGGCTGTATGCGCTTGAGGGTGAAGGTTGTTGATGTAACTCTTGATTCTGCCATCATAGGATAAACCATAAGTTGTCGGACAAAATCATCCGACTCACCTGACGCGAGCAGAGTCACTGATATCCACATCACAGGGCAACCATTGAAATCTCCTACTGAACGGTGTAGTTGGTTTTGGCCGCTGCCATGAATGTTTGAGCGTCTGGTGCTTGATACCGTTTTCACTCTCTGGGGGTACAGGGACTACGATTCCTTCACCACTGCGTTTAATACAATCCTCCAGTCCAATCGTGTCATAAGGAAGGATGCGAGTACGCCCGTAGATCAAAGGGAACAGCGAAGGATGCACAAGATCGAGAACCAAATTGTCTGAATCAGGATGCCAGTCCTTCACATGGTGTGGAACCTGTTCGAGGGGTGCAACGGCAGCTTTAAGCGCCTCTTGAAGATCCTTGGGTATTGCATAGTCGGACTTTACGACATCGCCATTGAAGACACTGACAGCGCCCGTCTTGAGAAATTCTTTGGTCTTGTACCGAAGTTCTGAGATACACCAGTTGATCATGGCGTTGGTAATGTCCACATCTTCAGAGAGAGCCTCTTCCCTCCATTTGGAGGTTATGCTGTCGTCGAACACCTGAAATATGCGAAGATCAACAAGGAACGAATTATCATAAACCAAAAATCTACCTTCTCGTGCCAATTTGGTTTGTCTGTCACCACGTTCATGAATTTCAGCATCTCAAACTCTCGCAGCGTCGTCAGAGGTAACCTTGCCACCTCGAGTCAATCAATTTGGCGATAACGAGGCCCAGTTAAGGCCACTCACTGAGCCCGCCCAGAACCAAGGTCATCATTGTCCAATGCATTGATAAAGAGCTGATGTGGGCCGTCACCGAGGTTGTAATCCAACCGTAGCCCAAAACCGGGTAATTTAATGCGGCTTTCGTGCACGTCCTGAGTAGCTGAAGCCATGGTTGCACATGGATCAAAAGATAAAAGAATCGCAGTGCCAAACGCCGCCCAATATCAACTTACTTATTTGAACCAATTAAGCCATAGGGGTGATGACCTGTCTGCAATATTTAAATTCCGAAATTCCATGATGAGTATGTAGCTCCACTTTCGACGCTCATCTTGGGGTGAAGCTCTGTGGTCAACGTCAAAAGTGGAGTTTTCCCTTTTTCCCTGCTTCAATGGCCAAACCTATTTGTACAAAGCTTTTGGATGTTAAGGATGATTTGCAGATAAGTACGTCGTCAATAGATGTCCATGGTCGATGGTTGCCTATTGAACGGCAGATTATGACGACGACTTATCCGGAATGTACTGAGAGACAATCATGAGTTATTCCTGCATGTCTGTGTTGAGGAAGAGCATAAAAAGTCAAGTCATAAGAATGGTGGTTGTGGGAGGAGCCTAACCTTATTAAGACACGAGGTTTGGAGGAGGACTGGAAGAATTCGTAATCATGGAGGAACTCTCTATGCTTAGAAGCTTATTCCATCCCCGTGCTACCCTCAAGTCTTGTATCTTCAGTGAACACTAGTCAGTAGTTGCTTCAGGTAATTGCCTCGCCATGAAAAGATTTGCTAAATATCCGATGATATACATGGCACGGTGCACCCTAGCTGTAGTGTTCGCTCAGCGAGACTCAGGTGTTGGCGGAACGCATCGTTATATAATGTTTCGCAAAGGCCGTCTTTTCCTCCATAAGCCTTAGTCGCATCTCCTTGGCTTCGATTAAGCCGATAGGGCACTCTGCCACATTTTCAGATCTGTTCTCGCAACTCCGCCAGAACTGCGAGTTATTCCGGGCAGAGGGTTAAGCCATAGGTATGTATACCTATAAGTGATTAGACGATGTGCCGATGCGAGGACTGGTTCAAAGCCTAAAGATATGGAGATGTGTTGATAATAATCTTGAGGCATCATTCAACTGACAGACGACATGGTGGTCACTGGTCAACAGTTCTATGACCCAAAAGGGGTTCGTTCCCACCACAATGTCCAAACATCCAGCTCTGAGAGTTGCCTTTATTCATCCAGACCTTGGAATCGGTGCTTAGCGTCATATCTTATTCAATGTTCTGCGTGTTCAACTTTCTGGCTGGTTGCTAGGTGGTGCTGAGCGTCTGGTTGTCGACGCGGCGCTTGGTCTTCAGGCGCGCGGTCATAAAGTGGATATTTACACATCTCACCATGACCCAAACCATTGCTTTGAGGAAACGAAAGACGGTGAGCAGAACATACACATTTATCGGACAAATTTGCTCATGATTTGTTGCCGCAGGTCAGCTTCAAGTTCACCACGTCATTCCACCGTTTCCTCGTTCGTTGAAAGGAAAATTCCATATTCTCTTCGCTCATGCACGGCATTTGCACCTTACTGCCCATCTTCTGTCTTCGTCTGCGCCGAAGTACGATGTATACTTTGTTGACCAACTCTCTACTTGTATACCATTCCTACGACACCTTGGGAATACGCGAATCGTGTTCTACTGCCACTTTCCTGACAAACTGCTGGCAAATGGCGCGTTTATAGAGGGGGAGAACCGTCAAAAAGTTGGTTTGTTGAAGCGGGTGTACCGCTTTCCAATGGACTGGCTTGAGGAGATAACGACACGTAGGTGTAAAACAACCTACGCTTGTGCGCATTGTCTCAGCTTTTCTCAGGACAGGCGGACATCATACTTGCAAATTCCAAATTCACTGCTCGCGTCACAAAGGCGTACTTCAAGTCGATCAGGCGACCACTTCGTGTTGTATACCCAGGCATCAACATATCGGCATACGAAGCAACAGTGAACCCCAGTGATCCTGACAACATGGCAGTTCTTTCGTAAGTGTTTCTTTCCTTCTTTCCCGGTGGCTTGGAACGGTTTCTAACTCGAGATAAAGTGACAAACCGACATTGCTTTCCCTCAACCGTTTCGAGCAGAAGAAAAACGCCGCCCTTGCTGTCAAGGCATTTGCACGACTAAAGTTGATGCGCCCATCCCAGTCATTGCGGCTTGTACTAGCAGGTGAAGTTCTGCACTTGATGTCATATTACTGTCTATTAAAACGTATCAAAGGGGGCTTTGACCCTCGCCTTAAAGATAACACGCTGACACTCTCTTCGTTGATCGACCTCACCAAATCCCTTTCTTTGACCTACAACATCACTACCCCTCCCTCCAACGACAAACCCCTCAACATCCCAACACTGGACATGACGTCGAATGATCCCGACATTCTCATCCTCCTCAACTTCACAACCTCGCAGCGTACAGCACTTCTTTCCAGCCCCTCGACTCTTGCGTTGCTATACACACCTGCTAACGAACACTTTGGCATCGGCCCCGTCGAAGCGATGGTATGCGGTGTCCCAGTGTTGGCGTGCGATAGTGGAGGACCAACGGAGAGCGTTCTCGACGGGCCACCAGAACAGCGCACAGGGTGGTTGAGGACACCCGATCCGGAAGTGTGGGCCGATGCTCTCCTCGAGATCGTGCTATTGTCGACATCTGAACGAAGGTCGATGGCGGATCGTGCCAAAGCACGCGCTCGCGACTTGTTCAGCATGGACGCGATGGGGAGGGAAATTGAAAGGGCTTTGAATGAAGCGGTCGGCATGGGTGACGTGCCACGCTTAGCTTGGAATGCGTGGATGATGTTTTTTGGCTTTCTGTTAGCTTACTTCATTGGACCGCTTGTTCTCCCATCATGAAGACCTATGTGACACAGTATAATGTAATTATCAATCAGTCAGGCATGTAGTAAAGCGTAGTTCAATTTGTTACAAGATGACCCATTACGATCTTTGAAGGCGGTACAATTTACTGATCAAACGAAGTATATTGATCCCTGCTGACAGGCATTGACGTCACTGAAATGCTCCTTTGAATCTTCGGAGGCAACAGTACCTCATGTCCTCTATGTTGCCGAGGGTCGTCAACTGAAGTGAAACTTGGCTCTCCTGCACACCAGCTGGGAACAAATGTCAGTCAGTCCCAGTGGGCAAGAACGAATGAGGCTTTGACAGACATCTGCGTTTGTGTGATGTAGCGATTGGGCATCGGCTGCTCAGCATCTAAGAGGGGCACGTACGATATACGGGCGCAGGGATCTTCACCGAACCTGTTGCCCGAGAATATCAATGACAAAGAGTATAACTGAAAAAAATTAGCCATTAGCGACAAACTCCACTGAAAAACCCACGTGAAACCTTGAAGCCTTGAAACATCGTCGGATCAGTAGCGTACACATTAGCAAGGCAAAGTACACGTACTGGTCTGGGGTCAGGGTCAGCTCATTGAGGAGGACGGTATAGTGACTTGGGCGGCTTGCTAGATTACAACGAATAGTTAGCTGTAACCCAATCCTTGGCGTGTCTTATGTCACGCACTTCCTTTGAGATCAGGTTGCGACTGGAGATAGAAGTCTTGATAGACGGGTGAACGATGCCTAAAAGAGTGAGATGAAGAATATCGGGGGTGTTACAAATTAGGCACATACCCTGGTCAACCACAAAACCCGACGCGAGGTTGTCATTCCCTCTGGGGTCTTGGCCACCTTTATCAGCAAAGAAACGCATATGGTGGCGTTTGCCGACAACAATGAATGTAAGGCGTGGCCGTTTTATCTGGTCATGCCTGTAAGCTGTTTGCAGAACACCTTGTTTTACACCGTGAGTAAAAGTGCCGAAATCAACGAAAAATCTTGAAGACTTACCGGTACCTCTCATAGCACTGACGAGCATTAGTAGCAAGTTTTCTAGACTATCTTTAATTTACCGTGTTCTTTATTGATGCTATCGCCACGAAAGGGAAGAGGCTCACGATGCATTGCGTAAAGACACCTTGCATAATATCACCAAATCGCTTCACTTCGCGACTGAGTCGGGCCGTATGACCAGGATCAGGTGTGCCTTGACACGCCTCCCTTCTTGTTCCAGTGCCTTCACCGCAAGAGAATCAGCTCTAGAAAGAGCCAAACACATGGCAGACCAACAGTATTGACACCGGAGTGCAACTTTCTTCGAACAACGTCAGCGGGATCGTTGACATCTAATAGATATTAGAATACCCAAACTAGGCAAAGGCATCAGACGTACTCATGCCTGAAAAACTCTCCTTTAACATTAACTAAGAAGGCAAAAAAGTAGGAGACAAACATCGGTCAATCTGACGAAGATCCCTAGGACACTGGGCGTCGGCGTTTGCAAAATCCACGACAATCCAAGATCCCAGGCTTGCTGGACGACCATACAGTCTCCTCATCATATCCCATGTTCCCTGGCGCTGCGAAGGGTGCGGTTAGTTCAGTTGCAAGTAAAGGTAAGCGAAAAAGGAAGGAAGAACCTGAAGGGTGATCTCATCACCGCCAAAAAGGATCCTTGGGGATGGAAGAACGCGTCCACGAACAGATAATGGACTGGGGTTCACACTGATGCCTGCCCCTATCAGAAATGAACTCTGAGTATGTTTCAACTCCCGCCATCCTGCAGTGATAGTATCTATTCGGCTTCGAGGCGATCTGCGGGGATTTTCTCAAATTACGCAATATTCCACGCGTTCGCGCGTTCTTGAAGGGAGTCAAAGTAGAAGTCGACCTGAAGGGCCATCAAGGCAGAAAGCCCAACAAAATCAAGGATATTTTTTCAGATGTTGGGGATGTCAGTTTTGACAAAGGCGGGGAGCAGGTTACCGTTGCGGTTTGT
The DNA here is from genome assembly GCA_018855915.1 of Tephrocybe sp. NHM501043. Classification (NCBI taxonomy): domain Eukaryota; kingdom Fungi; phylum Basidiomycota; class Agaricomycetes; order Agaricales; family Lyophyllaceae; genus Tephrocybe; species Tephrocybe sp. NHM501043. The sequence continues at coordinate 8,254 of JABCKO010007962.1, forward strand.
CATCCTTGACTTTTTGTCCGTCTGCCGTTGTCGACTGATGTAAATGCTTTCCAAGAAAAACACTTCTCGCTCGCCCATCGATACATCATCCGCCCTGGCTCCCTAGGCATCAAATTTAGTTCAGATGACGTATTGCCGACGAACGTATGCAAAACCGTTCAGCAGTTGTATAAAGTGGCGTGTTGTTTCTCATCCATAACTCGTTAGCTTCAGACTCGATCTTCGCCAGACGTTGTGAGGGAAGCCCTGGAATTTTCCTCCGGCAGATCCAGATTGCGTGCTGAAAGGCTGTATGTGTTTCAATGTAATCGGTGCGGGCAAAAAAAAAGTATTCGGCATACATGGCACCAACGGTTGTGTCCACCTTCACGATGATTTTGTCTAGAGTTGGTCTTACGCTCCTGTAGATAGATAAGTCAGCACATGAGTATTATCATTTTAATGTTTTAACGTACTGAAAATGGCCACGCCATAGTTCAAGGGGATGGATCCTCTGACTCGCGCCTAAAGATCATTTCAGGAACAGCGCAAAGAAAAGAAAAGTGAGCTTTACGCTTGCCGAGCGGTGTAAAGACGCTTTTGGCATTCAAAATCATTGGGTCCGTCCTATTTGAAAAGGGTGAGGGGATGATAAGGAAACACTCGCAGCGGCCGACATTCAGGCGTCGATTGTACAAACAGATTTAGCATAGCAATAGCGGTAAACGACTCGCTTTCTGGGCGTAAGCTTCCTGGGTCACCTTTGATTAAAGAGTTCAAAGTTCTACATCTTGTTCAAGGGGCAGTGAAATGAGATGAGAAGCGGAGCGACAAACCCAACATCAATTTTCTTGACAAAAACGACTTGTATTGCTACTTCCTTTGGGAAATTTGACGGTCCACTCTCCCAGGCCACTCGGAACTAGAAGGAAAGGAGAGACGTAGAAATTACGAGCACATGACAACGAAATCTTCCTTACTTCGGACTGGATCCTGTATTCGGCAAATGAAAACAAATTCTTTTTTCCGTCAAATGCTAGATAGTAATATTGAGCGGGGGGTACGGTTCGGAACCATAGAGAGTAAGGACTAATCGCCAAGCGGACTGAAGAGGTCTGGGCGGACCGTATTCTGGAGGCGCATGACGAGCTCGTTTCCTTTGAGTTTTCCTAATGTTAACTTGCGCTTAATCTGCCACATTGGAGTTATTGCTAACATATGGTCAGGATTGTAATGAAAACACTATTTAGCAGGCAAAGCTAGTTGAAACAACCAACTATATTCTTCAAACAGATTACCGTGATAAATAGTTCTTTTCAAAAGAACGCCTTACCATCGTAGTGGTAAATAAAACCAGTGTTATTCGATGGTCTGCTCCATCGCATCTCATACGTGTTCGTGTGGGCGATCAGTTTGTCGCCAGCATTTACAGGCATATTGCAGTGAAATTATCGCACAAAGGGTAGTTTGAAAAGCGATTTGTTTGAGTAGATATCAAGTAAAATACGGCCAAAACGGCTTTCTCGTTCAAAGCTGCGTTGCTTGGTTTCAGACCTTTTCTGCGCAGCTGCTGGAAGAAAAGCAAGTCCTGGAAGTGGGTTGATTGGTTCTGTTTTCGCCCTTTATATACAGTGGGGCAGTCACGTTATTTCATACCAGACTCCACAACTTGAAGTCAAACAACAATCACAATGATCAGCCAGTCAGTCGAGATTCAGCTAGGGATCAGCTTGCACAGGAGAAATTGTCTAATGGGTAGCTTGACTGGCCTCAAGTAATGCAACTGGCTCAGGCCGACATACGCGGCTGAATCGTTGGCAAAGTTATATGGTTCTGTCTGAAACTTCAAGATGGTTGTCATTCACAACTTGAACGTTTGGCAGTTCTGAATTTCAACAAAGATGGAATATATTGCTGTGTTTGCTTTCACAGACTGCAACTGCTCGCCCGACGTAATCCACTATGGCTCAACTGATCACTGAGGATAACTCGCGCAAAGACCAATTGCAGTTGCCCGGATTTGGCTTACCCTTGAACTTCCGCCCAACTGAACGCGGACTGTTTAGAAATGCGTTGGATAGATTGGATTCAGGACAGGCTCAGTGAGTGTTGTCACTGAAATAAAGAAAATGGATGTCATGTCGTGATCAGATTAGAATTGACGACTCTTCGAGAGTTTGCCATGCTGAACTTCATGGATGGGGTGACAGACAAGCCTAATTGGCACGAGAAAGTAGGCTCTTATTTTGTCTTCATAAGCGCCCCTATATAACCTTACGCCTGATACTCCCGGGTGTTTGATGAACACATTGCGTCTAAGTGGAAAGAAGAAGCACTTGCCGAAGAAGATGTGGACATTACCGAGGCCATGGTCGATTGGTGCATTGTAGAACTTCAGTACAAAACCAAGCGATTCCTCGAGACAGGCGCTGTCAGCGTTTATAATGGGGATGTTGTGAAATCTGATACTGCCATCTCAAACGAGCTCCGAGAAGCACTCAAAATGGCAGCTGCGCCGCTGGAACACGTTCCAGAACGTACCAAGGATTGGCACCCTGATTCAAACGACATGGTTCTTGACCTCGTACATCCATCGCTCTTCCCCCTAATATACAGGCGCACTCGCATTCTTCCTGACAGCACTCTTGGACTGGACGATTGTGTCAAACGCAGCGGTGAAGGAATCGTACTACCTGTGCCCCCAGAAAGTGAAAACGGTTTAGTGCATATTCGAATCTGGCATTCTTCACAACGACCGCCAACCACCCCCTTCAGTCGACAGTTCCAATGGTTACCTTGCGACGTCGACATTTCTGACCCAGTTGGTGTCAAGTAAGCCGGTTCGAACATTTTGTGCAATCCTTCGCTCAACATCTACCGCACGTACAGGATCAAAAGTTATATTAACAACCTCCACCCTCAAAAACACAAGACGTTGTATTCTACCATTGAAGATGTCATATCACGCGCAATCCCGCTCTGGAATATGTCGCTCACGCCCTTGGTTGATCCGCGCTTTATGTACAAACGCATCGAGTATTCAAAGTGTGAATACGATCCGGATCCTGAATACGGGCCTTCAACCGATGGGCCGCAACAGGGTGAAGATGAATACGACGACGACTATCTGGAGCGTAGGCAAGAATGGTACGAGGATACTCGTATTGTTGTTCAGCCGGAGCCCGGAACATTTGCGCCTCCCGTTTACAACGACAACCTTGAAGGCTCCGCCTTGGAGGCGATGAAAGCAGATGCCGTCGATTTACGGAGGGACTATGCGGATCGAGGCCTTCAAGTCATTGTTAAGCTCGCGAACATACATCTCACACCGGAGAAACCAGTCTACAATGGAGGTTCTTGGCATGTCGAAGGCCAACTGGTCAGTTTTGCTCCGATTGATTATCGTCCAATTCCTTGCTGAGCAGGCCGTATAGAATGAACATATATGTGCATCAGCGATATATTACTACGACAGCGAGAACATCACTACTAGCAAGCTGTCATTCCGCCAGCAATCAAACGTAGACGCCGATGTCCGCTACGAACAGAACCATCACGATTGGCTGGACGAGGTCTTTGGATGTAGAGAAGGCCGCTCCGGGGTCCAGGAGTGTGGAACTGTTGACACACCTGAAGGCCGCCTCCTCACTTGGCCCAACATCTTACAACACCAGGTCCAGCCATTTGAGTTGGAAGACTCTGAGAAGCCTGGCCATCGCAAGATTCTCGCCCTCTTCCTTGTTGACCCTAATATTCGCATTATTTCTACGGTTAATGTTCCATGTCAACAACGCGACTGGTGGGGCGACGTAGTGCGACCAGTCTTAAAACTTCCACTGGAGTTGCAGGATCATGTTTTTAATGACGTGGAAGAGTTCCCGATTAGTTTGGAAGAGGCGAAACAGTTGCGGCTCAAGCTCATGGAAGAAAGGGCAGTCTTCGTGCAGAACCACGACGCTGCTTTTCACCAACACCGATTCTCCCTGTGCGAGCACTAGGTCCTCAAGCCTTGATTGTGCTACCAATTAGATTCCTTTACGCCACATAATAGTCACCAATGAATCAATACTTTTAACCTTGTGACGTTCTCGACTGCTTCTACTCTTAAGAAAAGTCTCAGTGAGACGGTCAGAGTGGCAGATTTGTTGTATATTTTGTACTACATAACTAATGCAAAAAAGAAAGTAAACTAGGATCTACCAATCTATCCAGCGCACACGGCGTGCAAGGAGGATCACGAGCGGGCCATCAAGACCCAGTCGTCCAGCTCCCTTGATGCAGGCGAGTGCACGTTTACATGAAGCAAAACCAATGACGTGCTGGCGACGTGAATACTACATGATTGGTCGGCGTTGGTCGTGGTCCGGGGCAAGCCCGGCGTGGAAGGCGAAGTTGGAGCGCGGCTTGCGGGCATGAGAATGGGAAAACCAATGCTAGTATGGTACAATGAGCGTTTTCGTGTGTACGATGTGGTGTAAAAGAGTGAGGCCGTCGGCTTGCCGATGACAAATGCAGGTGGGTGGTTAGTGTTCAACGGTTTACGTTGGTTAATGTCGGGTTCGAGGTCTGTGTGTTAATGTCGGATGGTAGAAGTCCAGGGGTCTTTTAGAGAGTCTCTGTGATTGCAACAGAGAAATCGGAGAAGTAGGCGTTCTGTGTTTTCGGTGAAGCAAAGTCCGGGGAAGATCCTGTAAGCAGAGATAGCCGATCAATGATGAGTATTTATCAGTGATAGAGTTGAAACGGTTAGGTACCTCCGAAGAAAGTCTGCATCTGGATGCCACGGATCCTACCGGCAGAGCGGGCCCTGATGATAAGGTTCTTGACACTGACGACGCTCTTGCCGTTGACGAACAGCTCAAGTTCACCATTGGCCTTGCCGACGTCGTTGAGGCGGACACGCTCAGAGACGGTGGTCCAACCGCCGGCCTTGAACTGGAAGGAGCCACGGCCGACAGAGGCGCCGTATGTGGGGTTGCATTCCGAGTAGGGCTTGACGTCGCATTGAACCGCGTTGGCCTTGAAACGTGCATCGGTAGACGGGGGAAGGTAGGTGTAGAACTCGCCGTCAGCGTCGCTGCGCCACATCAGACGAGCAGAGAAGCACGCGTCGGAGCGACGTCCACCGGAGCAGCTCACCGCTTCATCCTCGCTGTCGCCTCCGTCTAAAGAAAATAAAATGAGTTGTTAGTGTCGAGATTGATTGATTGCACGTACAGAGACCAGGGAGCTTGCCACCCTTGTTCCAGGCGAAGCCTTCGTCGAAGTACACCGAGTAGCCAAAGGTGGCCTCCTTGGCAGTGGTGAGATCAACGTTGCTGGGTCCAGGGGCGTAGAAGGATAGTCCACCCTGAGGTTGATGGGTGAACGTGTACGAGCCCTGAGGGTAATGGGCTTTCATAGCCTTCTTGCCGTCGGGGGCGGACACGTAGTCATGCGAGAGGGCAGAGAGGAGCTTGGTGGGACGCAGGGTGGCATCGGACAGAGGAAGTGGATTTTCGTGAAGCGATGAGGTAGACCATGACTTGGAGAAGCCGTCGACGGGGAAGAGGGATGCGAGCTTGCCTGTAGCCGCAAGTCCCTTGGTAGTAGTGGGTTGTGAAAAACCCTGAATCTCTTCTTGGCCACCCTTCTTTTTCGATGTTCTTCCGGACGGCAAAAAACACTCCACCCACCCATCCGGAGGATGGGCATATGTACGGGCGGAATATGTAGATTAAGTGCGATGACGTCGTCTTTCTATGTGGTTAGGCCCATGAAGGCCTATGATCGTCTGTGGTGCCCAACAGATGGTTGCAACTTGCAAGTGATATGGACTGCGATCAGTGATTGACTTGGAGAGTAGGGAGGACTTCCCATGGTCTAAGATCTGATTATCACAAGATGGTGGACTTCCGATGGAAGGCTCATCGTTGTTGTTCCAGCAAGGGCTGAAAACTAGAAATATTTAGGATCTTCTCAAAATCGAAGGCGATGTTCTGTCTTTGTAAATAAGCGTGACCTTCGACCGCCGGACGATCCCCACACTCGTTATGAGATGAGAACCGTGAGCTGTGGCCCGATAGAGGGAAGTAATTCTAGTCCAGAGACGCGTGGAACCGCATGACGATGATTTTTCGTATGGGAGCTTTCCTACGATGATTTTGAGGATTGCGACTCTCAAACGACTTAGAAGTACCCATTGTGAAACATGCATCACGCCGGTAGTTCATATGTTGACGTGATGTCCCAGGCCAGCTGTAGAATATTGGGAGGGAGGATTGATCCGCCGTGTTTGAAATACTTCTCATTCTACCTCGCGATTCTGGGTCAAAGTAAAGATGTTTCTCGAAGATGAAATTAAGATAACTCATTCGTCGTAATCAGGTTGTCTGATGTGTTTCTGTCCAAGAAGTTATGATCTGGAAAGGCTGTTGAGAGGAGAGCTCATTATTATCTTGGCAGGTTCGTGTGTCCTCAAGTGCAAGCGGGGCGAACGAATAACGGAGCAAACCACGCGAGAGATTCAGTTAAACAGAAATGCATTAGTGATCAGTCCATTCAGACAACTAGGATTTCCCCTCGTATCTGAAGACTTCTTCCAAACTCTGCCAGAGTAGATATGAACAAAAGGCAAAGGAGATAAGGCTTATTAGATCACATACCGTCCACCACGGCACCGCCTTCCCACTCCCCTCAGCACCCTCCTCAAAGCTCTCTTGCATGCCATCTGTCACCTGCCACCAGCGCTGCGTCTCCGGGTCCTCCGCAACTTTCGCCATATCAGCCTCGTAATCGACTCCGGTGTACTTGAAAGTTGCAATGAGCAACTGCAGAGGCGGATAGTGATGGATCGAGTAGTCCACGATGTGTGCGCGCTCAAGCGCAGCCAGCACGCCAGGCCACACCGCAGCGTGAATCTCCTTATACTCGGCAACCGCAGCGGGCTTGAGCTGTGTCAGACAAATCTGTCAGGAAAACAGGTCTACGCGAATGATCGACAACTGACTTTGATTATTTGACAGACGCGCTTCGTCATGGTTTCGCAGGTGAATCTGCAGTCTACGCTTCACCGGTTGGTTTCAACAAGAGTGTTGGGTTTCGTTTCACTTTATACAGATTCTGTGATACACGAGAGCGGCCCGTAAGGCCCGCCAGAGGCCCCCATGCTATGTCGAAAATCGACAGTGAGAAAAGAAAGGCCTTCGAATAACGATCTACAGTGATTGACGCGCCAGAACGATCAGACGAGTGATCCGCCAAGAGCAGCAACCAGGGAAAGAGGCCCAAGACATGCAATAATGGCTAGCTGGCAACCATGTATTTGACTTGTAGCGGAATTGGCAAACTACGGCACCGAGAAATGCGTAGATTGGCAGTCACATATACACAATTTCATTATAGAGTCCAGCTGCACTCCAAGTACTGTTTCACAAGTATAAAACGATATGTGTGGGGGGCTGTGGGGGGATAGGAGAATATCAGGAATGTATACCCGACGGACCAACAGGAGCATTCAAACTCCGCCCACTTTGGTGCATCACAGGCTTGAAACGAAACATTACAACCACCAGCGTATCTCCCGTCATCTCACATACAAACCACCCAATCCTCTTCAACTAAAGATGGCCGAAGGCAGCAACTACGATTATCTCTTCAAGGTAGGTCTTAGTGATGTATCAGGGAGGTACTCTGCTGACCGTTTGGACCCGTATTCCAGGTCGTTCTCATTGGTGACTCTGGTGTCGGAAAATCGTGCGTTTCTTACTCTTTTGAACTTGTAAAAGCGATTTACATTTGGCTCTTCTAGCAACTGTAAGTCCTGCAGCTATTTTGTGTTGAGCGGGGGGGCTTGAATCGCTGCGCAGTGCTCTCGCGTTTCACACGTAACGAATTCAATCTCGAATCAAAGTCGACAATTGGTGTCGAGTTTGCCACAAGGTCTATCAACGTCGATGGAAAGACTGTGAAAGCCCAGATTTGGGACACAGGTGAGCTCGCCGTTTAGTCGTGTTGTGCACATGTACCAACTTTATGTTTTCTCTTCACAGCCGGCCAAGAGCGTTATCGTGCCATTACATCTGCGTCAGCATGCTCCTCAAAAATCCTGGTGTGAATATCAGCTGACTGATAGCTATTCCAGATACTACCGCGGTGCGGTGGGTGCACTCCTCGTATACGATATCGCAAAGCACGCAACATACGTCAACGTCACACGATGGCTCAAGGAGCTCCGGGACCACGCTGACTCGAACATCGTGATCATGCTTGTTGGAAACAAGAGCGATTTGAAGCACTTGCGGGCAGTGCCGACTGACGAGGCCAAAGCGTTTTCGAGTGCGTTCCGCTCTTAGCATATTCCTTAACCCAACTCTGACATCAACTCATCTAGCGGAAAACGGACTTTCCTTCATTGAGACTTCGGCGCTGGACGCCTCGAACGTCGAGGGTGCCTTCCAGACAATTCTGACTGGTATGTTCACTGACACAGGCTTACTCAGCCCATGTATATGTATAACCACTCACCTGCTCCCCGCAGATATTTACCGCATTGTGTCCAGCAAATCGCTAGAGTCTTCAACGACCAACATCGAGCCCCCCAAGGAGAGCATCAGCGTCGGCCACAGTGTGGATTCCAATGCCAACCAGGGTGGCAAGTGCTGTTAAGTAGCCATCGGGCGCGGGCTGTGTGGGTGTGGGTTCTAAGTTGCGGCGCATCTGTTGGACTAGAGGTGTATGTAGGTACACGTCACTTTTTTCCTTCCTCCTTCCTGTCTACATATTGTAATATTCTCTGTTTACTTCCTTTCGTTCGGGAACCCCTATACATTTGACTGTATATATTGATACCTTTCTGCCCTGCTGCGCGACTTCAGGCGTTGACAGGTTCAATGTATGTACTGCCTTTTAAGTGCCCAATCCCGCTCTGGCAGATAAATCAAGATGTGCTCATATTCTTTGTTTCAAAATACAGCTAAACCCTTTGGAAGATTTCACATGTACGCTGAGTCCGTCCCAACCATGCATCGATTTTTGACTCAACCACCTTGCAGGATCTTTTTTCGAAACGTCTTCGAGAGGTTCCTTCTAAGTTGTCAACCTCACGTGTCATTCAAAGACCATCAAGTGTCCACTCGGATGGCTCACTTGAATTGTCGACGTAGGTACCGACGGTTGACCTTGTGAAGATTGACGCCTGCGGTATTTATCTTTTAGCGTCCAAGTTCAGATGGGCAACATATTTTGAGGCAAATGCACACGACCAGTCAGCTGTTGTACGGCCTTTGCACCCACCTCATCGATCTTACACTGTATTCAGCTCGTAGTACGTATGGGAAGGACACATCCCCAGACGCTGATAGATTCCTCACCCTGCGCAAAGACAAAGTTTTATAGTCGTGATGTCAATTCCTCAGCATACTGCAAAGCGAGGTTTTTGTCGTTCGTGACAATGACCATATGCCACTTTCGCTGAGCGCGAATGCGTACATTTGTATTCTTCCAGATTTTTTCGAGGCCGTCTCGGGGGTTACGATGCTCTTTAGCAATTATCGTTTGTAAGACATATATGTTGTCTTTGTCCCCAAGAACAGAGTCCACACCAGGAAAGTCGATGACTGACGGGAACCAGTAGAATGTTTGGTCCGATTGGAGTCTATGCAAGGAAACGACCGTTCCAAAAAGCATTCCATCTGCAGGAGTCATGAAGTTGGTTTCTTCAGGAGGAACAAGAGATGAGACAGATGATGCTGGAATAAGAGACAGCGCAATTACCACTACCACTGAAGTAGCTATGTACGCGGCGTTTGTAAACCCAGCCGGAAAAAGTTCTCGAGAAGGAATGCACGCTGAGTGCCTCAAACATCAGCAATCCCTTCTCATTGGATGCAGTTAAGCGTGCTTCATGTATGTATTGAAGGATGCGCGGTGTAGGATAGACATTTATATGTCTCTGTGTGTTGATGGTCTTTACACTTGTCGAGAAGCGCGTCAACGCTCGACGGCGTGCAAGATATTAAAGCCATCTATCCCGATCGTTAATAGGGAATGCAAGCTGATCCATTCAGCCGCTTCGCGAACGCCAATGGAATGGGACTCGACGTCTTCTGGGTAACGGAGAAGATTGATGATGCTCCGAGGGCATGGACCCCAATCATGTAGATAGCGTAAAGCCTCGCGCATATCAAACCAAGTTCCTTCCTGGGAGGGATACATTCGGTCAGGAGTGGGAAAGGGGCTAATGAAAATGACGGACGCTATTGCTGCAATCTCAAATGTATGAGGCAACTCCATTGCAAACAGCCTTGCAAATGTTCATTTCTTCCAGCCTTTCCACCTTTCCTGTTGAGGAGACAATGCTAAGATTCGGACGCACGGGGAAGTTCGAAATACTCTGCAAAGCGTGACGAAGTTCTCGTTGAAATCACAGTGCCCACGCCAAAGGGGGAATCTTGGACTCGGAGTCAGCTACCAGCCTAGTGACGCCCTGCTCATCAAAGTATAAGACTTTAGTCGATTCGACCTGAATTGCAGTTGGGAGGCGGTGTTGGAGGCGGTAGAGCAACAGATAAAGGAGGAACGTCGTCGTTCCTGCAATTCTATGAAACGGGGAATACATCAGATAAATAGCCCTTGAATACACCAGTTCCCGCCTGCCCTACAACAACATGAGTTTTTTTACCTATGCTACTAACGAGCGATTCGATATATGTTTTGAGCCAAACAAAGTCATCTCGGACAACTAGAGAATTTGAATTTCCTTCAGTCATTACACCCAAAGCAGCATAGAAGGGGGAAATTTCAAGGTAAACTCTATAGACCCATTGACTAGGGAGCTTGAAGTCGAGAGATATTGGAAGGTTGGATATTGGGTTGTCCGAATTGTCCACATCGTCCAAGGCATCGTCGTCCACAGCAGCCTCGTCGACGTCATCAATATCACAATCAGCCTTCGTGATAACATCCCATCGTGACTCCCAAGTAATACCCCATGTTTTTTGATAGAAAGTATCAAGGTCCATTAGAGGCTTGTTCTAAGTGAAACGGCGACCAGAAAGAAAGACAGGTTTCACCTAAGCCCACAAAATGCTGACAAAAGACATCACCAGTCGATCAATCACATGTCACGAGTCGCTGAACTACACTACAACAAGACAGTACCAGATCTCGAAACTCTTCCTGGAAATATGTTGACAACGGGCCAGAAACCGCTTGCGAAAAGATCGATGCCAGATACGCGTATCCTATCGATTCGTCGCACGCGCGTGCATTGTAGTGTATGGTGCAGAAGTGTCGGTAGATGCTGTATAGTGGACTTGTGTGAGTGAAGGCGGTGGCACAAGGGGGGGTGTCAATGTTTGGCCGACCCACGAGATTGGAACCACGATCAAGCGAATAACCGAGCACAGCCACCACAAGCTGCGATTATACCCAAGACGGCTTGAACGGTCGTTCCACCTGTTCTTCCCTTCTTATCCCCACGATCCCTGACCTCGAATTGACGATTTGAAATGCCTTTGCTTGATTCCGGGGCCTCTAATGTACCCCAGCTGCACTATATGCGAGACTTCAAGACCCAGATCACGCCGAATGTCACTCAACGGACTACACTAATCGTTGCGGGAGTTTACATTCTCGTAATTGCTATACTATGGTGCGTAAACCGCCTATTTTGCATATTATTTCTAAACAGATGTGATTACAGGCATGTCCCATACCTTAAGATCATTAGTGAGTGTCGAATGCTCAGTTGTGAGGACGTGTGAGCTGAGCATTTCATTATTAGTATACCCCTTCAAGTCAGCCTAGTTCCATATTCAATTGTCTCATGCTTTAAATGTCTCAACAGGTTGCTAACCGTAGGATTTCATGAAGTATGCGCCCTTACTTCAACCTTCTTGCAGTTCATGACAACATTCTGTAGATGAGTCACGCGTTCATGGGCGTCCTTACATGTGCACACATCCACTCTATCGAACTTGACCGTGCGTAAAACGATTGGTCTACGAGCCCGTTTTGTTCTGACTCTCACGTGCTCAGCGGATGAGGGAGGATCGACGCGAATGTCCGGGGGAATCCAGTGGTTAACTCTTCCTGCGGGGTACCTCGGCTCCTCTCTCATCGGCGCCGCCCTCATTGCATGTGGGTTCAACACGAACGCAAGCAAGATTGCGTCAATTGTGCTCGCGGTCTTCTTCATATTAACCCTCTGGTGGGCGCGTCGTAATCTTCTGTGAGGAGCAACCTGGAGCCTTCCTTTTTGCCTTACGCGATACTGACTTCTACGCGGAAGAACTTGGGCACTTATACTTGGAATGTCGGGCCTTATTGTTCTATTCTGGTTTGTCGCAGGCGGCATCGCTCTTCGATATCTGGTAGGATCAACCGATCTCCATTCGTTGCGCTGCTGACACTTCACAGGTATTATTTATCGGGGTCATGTCCTGCATGTATGTCCTCTGGGACGTCATTGGTGAGCATGCCTCTCCGCCTTGACCTTTGTCCTACTGAAGCTCTCGTTCTAGATGACACGATAGCCCGAAAAGTCAATAGCTCGGATGCCTCTGCATTTGCAGAAATCTGCGGCTGCTTCCCATCACAAGGTACGCCCTCCCTCCCGTGCATTCCCTCAAATTCAATCTGACGCACTACTTCCCTGCTCAAAGTCTGGGGAGTAATCTGGCTCATTCAAGCGTTTATTTTTTTTGCTCTCGGCGTCATTGTTGGGCTTGTTGCATTCAAGGTACGCACTCGCTATTTTGCTTCCCCATCGATCTAATCGTTTGCCCGTAGCAATCAGCCGAGGAACAAAAAGAAGCCAGCTCCCACTTCTTGCCTGTCCCAGGTTCTAAGTCGGGCGCCCTCTCGATATCACCTTGTGTGCTGGTGGTAACGTTGATGACGCTTGGAATTGAGAGGATAGTCGCGTTTGTATACTAGATGTTACATCCCCTCTGACTTTCTCATACGTAGCTTACGATGACAATCTTGGACATTCTATTCTCTGTACATATACCTGGACCCTGCGCTCTTTTTCTTGTAATAATAATGCTGAATTCTGCTGAATAGGAATGAATCGCTCCTGCACATATGCGTAAAGTACTCCGCCAGTGACCTCAGACCACTACAAAAGACCTTGGGGCAACGTATATACTTTCAGTCAGTGTTGCTCCCACAATTGTCAAGAAGTTGATTAGGATCCTGATTACATTGTGGAGATTAGATCAATCTCCTGTTGTTGTTATGACTTCTCCAATGCTCTCTACCATCCCCGGCCTTGTCATTTGACTCAGACAAAAGGCTGGACTGAAGTAGGCACAAGGTGATTCATCAGATATCGTTTCTAGAAAAGATTCAGGAGCCAGTTGTCTTATTTCAGAAGTCAGTTTTCTGATAGATTGGCGCCCATGTTACAACGTAACTTACTACTTACCATTTTATTGCAAATATGCACAATCACCTAGATAGGGTAAAAAGCCTTGCTAGGTTTGAAAGACCAGTACCCCACTCATTGACATTTACTTGCCACTATCACACTGATGTATGTTCAAGGAATAGTATCATCCATCACTGCAGCTGGTACGTTTCGTTCGACTACGAAGTCCACGTACAACCCGCTAATTAACCATCTCTCAGAGCTTGGGAAACCTGCAGAGCCTCGATTGCCCGCACTGGAGTAAGAATGGCACGAAAGCGGCCTAAGGCGCATTCGATGCCGGTCTAATGATGGTGAAGATAGTTCTTGCGCGTTCACGTATCAAGGTGTTCCCGAGCGCTACGATACTGGCTTCTGAGTCAACCTTGAGTTTGAAAGGAATAATGATGAATAAGACTGTTTCAAAAACGTTGCTTTGGACTACGATAGCTATATTTCCATAGAGGATTTTAGAAAACTGGTATGTCTTGGTACCCGTCATCAACCGTCTCGATTAATCCCTGATAAACGGTCATGGATCTTTCCCCGTGTTATATGCTGATACAGACGATCCCATTCTAGCCGAGTTCAAGCTCCTTGAAAGTGTCCACTCTCCCCACGTCCTTCGTCCATCTTATGTGGTATCTAACTCCACTAACTCGTTCTTTCGTGGATATCTCATGCCCTTTCTCCCTGGAGGGTCCCTGCAATGTACCCTAGAAGAGCTTGCGACATCGGCCAAGCGACAGGGACTCAGACCAAAATTTGTCCCAGAGGTGGTCCTCCCGCAGAAGGGTAGCTCCTTGACACCCAAAGCACTACCTCGTCCCCCAAAGTTGACATGGGCACTGAAGTTAACATGGGTCATCGAAGCCACTATGGGCGTCGATGCTTTGCATGAGTCCCGCATATACTGTGGGGACATCAAGCTCAGCAATATCCTTGTCGATCAATCTGGCCGCTTGCAACTCATTGATATATTTCCGACGACAGGTTACACGCCTGAATGCGTTGGTCCCGAGGTAACTACCGGTTACAACAACGGGTGCAGTCCGAGGCATGAGATATCTTCGCTCTGGGGATTGTCTTGTGGCAGATAGCTGAGGAGGTCTGGCCTTTGGGCGCCAAGTTGAATCCGTGCAGCCTGAGCTCATGTGGAGGGAAAGAACACCGCAGTGGTTCCGTGATGTAGTCGAGAGGTGTCTTGAAGAGGAGGCGGCCAAACGGCCACCTGCCAAAGGTCTTTTTAAGGTGCTGGGCGCTGATCACTAGACTGGCCTTCCAGCCATTCATAATGCTCGTGCGCCTGCTTCCATCATCTTCCACGGATATCTTGAACGCCTTGTCGTACACAAACTTAACACTGCTCGTTCATACATATCCATATACGAATTAATCAAACTGCCGATTTCACTTGAGCAGTGTAGAAATGAGAAGTAATTTACGTCACTGCCACTGGCCGCCTACCACCACAAAATTTAAACCACTTTCAGGCTCATGATGTAGGTTTAGCAACGAATGGCATTCAGCGGACAGGTTGCGTTGCTTGAACCCGGCTCAACGGGAGGCCCTCTGAATCACTTAAAAAGTGGCCTTGCATACATCCGAGGAAAAGGCAGAATCCGAGACAGCCTTCAACCAGCTAACCAGCTAATTGAATGAGATCAGGGCTTTAGGTTGGTAAATAGTACAAATGATAGTTGATCCATTATACGGCCTCCCCAATGAGATACCAATATGCCAAAACGCGTATCCTCAGTTCTTCTCTCCGTCCAACACTCTCCGCATCTGTTCCAAAATGGCTTCACGTCGTCTCTCTCTTGCTTCAGGGTCCATGTTCTCAACATCAATGACGTCGGCCGAGCTTGGACGAGAGGCTTCATCGTATTCCGTCATATGCATAAGTGGAGAGAACCTCAAGGGTGCAATTGCACCTGGTGGAACACTAAGTCTTTCCCTTATGGAAGACTCGGTGCTAGACGAGCTACCCGGGCGATGCGGCTCGTGATGATTTCTCCACTCCTCTCCATTGTAAACTTTCATCGGTATCGCAGCCATGTCTCGATTGATGGGATTGTCGGAGTAACGCACAGGCTGGAGTTTCCCCTCGACAACGGTTTCAGGACTTCGATGTCCATCTGAATAGTGGCCAAGGGAGGAACTACCCGAGCGATTGTGCTGCCCAGTCAAGCCGATTTTGCCCGTTTCCAGCATTGCTTCTGCGTCAAGACCAACCAGAGCTTCTGCAAATGGTTAAGGACATCGCACACCGGTCAACAAATGAAAGATGACGTACGTTCTTTCTCTACTGTGAATGGCATAGATGACGGATCTAGCTGAGCATCACGCAAGATACTAACACAGCGGGTTTGTCTCCGGCGTCGACGACAGAGGAACACAAGAAGGGCTATGATTAGAAGTACAAGCACGCCACCTATTACTCCCCCGATTATTGCACTGAGATTCGTCTTCGCGGCTGCTGTTGACGGATTGGCTGATGTAGGAAGAGGCGCCAACGGACTGGCGGAAGATACTGCAGGACTGAGAGAGTGCGTGACTGTGCTGGTGGGTTGAGCGGATGGCGAGTAAGTGGTATCACTCAACGTGGCCGTAGAAGAAGACGTCGAGGTTTGGGAAGAGGTCGTTTGGGAAGTTGTCTGCGACGACCTGTGATAAGTGGACGTCGATGTAGTTTGTCTGAGTATAGTATTTGAGTTCCATCAACTTGGAAATGAAAGGGAGTGAAGGGCGCACTGTAATGTTTCATCGGTCGCTGAGGAGGGCTCGGTAGTTTGAAGAAGGATGGACGTTGCTGCAGTGGTCGTCGTTGTATTGGCAGCGTTTACAGCCGTGAAGGCTTCATTGAGAACAATATCACTGTTGCTGCTCATGCCATTATCAACCCTGCGTCTCAAGATTAAGAAAATACTCAATCGTACGGATCTTGAGCTTGGAGAGTACACTTTAGCCTGCGTCTGATTTAGTAAACAGTCCATAGTAATCGTTGCCTGACTCACGGGAAAATCAAGTTCTGGCCCTCATACGATGTGGACGGCACGACAACAGTACTAGAAGCTGGGGCCGTTGGTACTTCAGCGATCATTATGGGTGCCGTGAGCCCGGAATCGCACGACAAGAAGAGCTTCATGATAGGGGGGTCGCCGTCTGCAGGAGTCCAGTAAACCTGAATTGCTTCGCCGAGCTGAACAACAGGTGGAATCACGAGTTCGAGGGCGAATGCAACATGAAGAGTGAGGAGAAGGGCACTGATATTAATTCAGATCAAGATGAGGATTCGAAAAAGGTGCAAATTCAACGTACAGACATCTACGGAGGCCCAACCCTCGCAGAGGGAGCATCGTGATGGTGGAAAGCAGAGGCAAAATTCAGGGTACAGCACATGTTAAACTGGCCGGGGCTATGAGAAAGTACAGCTTAGTGCGGGGCAAATGTCAGTGATGGAAATCATGAAAGATCAATGTGTGGACTACCTGAAACTCGAGCCACATCACCGAGCCATCATATCACGGCTTTGCTCGGGACCGAAAGAAAGAGATTCCAGAGGGCTAAGAGAAGACCAGCGGTTAAGGAGTCACAACTTCGAATAATGTCTGAATCTAGTAGTTGAATTTCGTTTCTCAGCCCGGAAAGATACATCATAAATGCGCACAGGAGCAAAGAGGCGGACCAAACTAGAAATTAGCGATGGTGTTGGCAGTGTCCAGTGTCCCTTAGTGTCCCTTGTCGAAGTGATACGGAAAATTTCAGAACACCCACATAATAGTTATCCATGTGTGCGTCAAGGACATGATCTGAGGGGGGGGGGGGGGGGGGTGTGCTTACCCAGGTCCAGGAGACTAGGCCACACGCAGCACGGAGCCATAGTGCCATAGTGACAGAGCCATTGGAGTATCTTGGCGCGTCAGAGCGAACTGCAAGGGTGTTCAGTTGTGATAGTTGTCGAGTGGATGATCTATCCTATAGTTGTTGAAACGAAATTCCGGGCCGATCACCGACCAAACCTCACTCAATGCGGAGTTCACCTGACCATGCGATGTACATTGAAATTCTGGTGGTCCGATGTCGATTTACGCAACAGAATTGTTGAATCTACTAGCTATAGTGGTCCCGTTCATGACCGTCTTGTCACTATTGTCCAATACCCTGCGCATCTGTTCTAAAAGCTCATCACGGCGCCTTTCTCGCTCGCTCGTGCCCTCCTCAACGCTGTCATGACCCTCATCTCCATCTGTTGTCATGGACTCAACCAAACTGTCAGCCGGTATGTAGGACCACTGCCCTTTCCTAGAGGCTGCCTCGAGATCCACCGACGAGGCTTCAGACTCAGTGTCGAGATCCTGATCCCGAGTTTTCTCTGGGTGGGATAGGAATTCCGCGTGTTTGTAGATATCAGGAATAGGGGGGCTTGCTGGGCTCAGTACCCGGGACTGCGAGCCATACTGGTATTTGCTGGTCATCGTATCTGGGCTCTGGTAGCCGCTTCCATTGTAAAGGCTATATTCGTGATCGAAAGCGTGAGCCCGGCTTCCTGCTCTTGAGCGTGCAATTTCTGTTTGTCTCGACGCCTCCGTCATTGCAGCGTCAACCTTTGTCAACCATTCTGGAATGAATGTGGGCATCGTGAAGCTGCTCATAAACCAGGGTAAGACGTACCATCCTTCAGAGATGGAGACGGGAATCCTGTCGTATCCCTTGGTCGCAAAAGATTAAGTTTTGGTGGATTTCGTCGTTTGCGACGATAGAAGAAGAGGAGTGTGCCAATGACAATCAATCCAAAAATTCCGCCAACAACGCCTCCTACGATCCGACCTTTGGAGGTTTTCGTAGTTTTCAGTTCCGAACCTGGAGTTGGAACAAGGGTTAGAGCAGAAGAAGATTTGGCCACCGTTTCTGTTGTTGCTGGTGCAGTAGGCGATGGAAGTAGACCTGATGTGATAGATGAGGAGGACATTCCTGTATTACCAGAGCCCAAATCTTCTGTAAGCTTGGAACCCTGTCCTGAATGCACACTCGTTTGTGCACTGGCCGTAAAATTAATATTGGAATTGGACTCTAATGGGGTATTAGTTGTCAAGCTGGATGAATGTGTGCGTGCAGTGGTGGGGAAATTACTAGATAATACATGTCAGTACCGCGAACGTTGTTAGAAGCTGGTCGATCTCACCTTCCATTATCTGGAGAGGTTGATGTAGTTCCCACAGTGGGCAACTTGGTCATCCCAGTTTCTGACTTTATTAAGCCTCCAGTCGTTGAACTGGAACTGCTAGGCCCAGGCGTATGTAGTGCCGTGTTGCATTTATATAAAACGGAGCATTGGGAAGAGGGATGTTGACCCATTTTCTTTGTGCTTACACGCAATCATCTGCTGTTGGTAGTATAAGAGGCGTTTCGAAATAGTGATTGACCAGGAAAGGCATCTGATCTACAACTGCGAAACGAGGGTAATCATCACTCGATGTTGATCAATAAAACTGTATCCAACTAGATGAACCTCAATGCGAGCGTCGACCATTGTATGCGAGGCGGTAACAAAACTTGATTGTTTCTGTACGTTTCATCACAGCCGTCAAGCTTGCTGAGCTCACTGAGGCGCAGCTATTGTTAGTAGCACACCTCGCACTAGGCTGAGTGCAATCAACAAAGGTCAACTTCACCAACGAACAAGTATATTCTTGTGCTTCTGTAAGTGTGGTTTTGTTCCCACTCAAAGCCTTGTGATGGTTGCAGTACAATCCAGCCACGTACAGTTATGAGAAGCACAGCGTGGATGGCGAGACCAAGGTTAGACTGCTTCTGATGATGGACTAATGCTGCCTGCAAGAGACAATGGGATTCCGTCATTTATAGCCACGTGCGTCGCTACAATGTAGTGAAACACAGTGCTTCGGCGTACTACGAGAGGCGCTTCGATCTGGCTCGATCATGATATGTCAGAAAAGCTGAGATACTTCATCATGATTGGGAACTTGCGATGCATATTATTCGTGAAGCCGTCAGGTTGTTTTAAGTATCACCCACAGCCTCTATGCGGCAGGCGCAGTCAGGACTGAACAAAGCGATGATGCAGGAGAAGATTTCCCAGGTTGGTGTGAATTGAACTGTAGGCTGAGGCGAAGCCACGTAGATCTCACAAAAATAAACATACTGACAACGTTGATCTTTGGATGCTAAGTAACGGTTGGCCGCTCAGTCAATATGTAACAACCTGCGAAAATCGTCATTTTTTGCATCGACACTCCGGGTAATCTGCGAACCAAACATGATATCAGAATCACAGTTATTGTGACTTACCTCTACGGTAAACCATAGTGCTAGACAATCTCGAAGTGAGGGCACACGCGATACGATGTCCTGGCTGCCGAGCCGTTCTTGGTACAATTGCCAGGAATGCCCCTTCAAACGAAATTTTAACACTAATATCTTGCTACTAACATGGCCCAAGATACATAGAACATGGCCCAAGATACATAGGTGCTTTGAAATCGGCCAATTCATGAATCTTCATCAGAGATTCCTTTTCATGTGGCTTGTCGTTGAAAATGGCGCAACTTGGGCAGTGCAAGGGCTGGATAGGGATGAGCTGGTACCAGTCTCGGTGGCTGTCATAGAGATGAGGTAATAACAATAGAATCTGGTTGTGGCAAAGGAGAGCCTAATCAGTATCGCCACCAACTGTTCTTATACATAAGTGTAACGTGATTTCAACCCCTCAAACATGTTCCCGCTCATCACGTACATAGATGCAAACAAGCACGGTATTTATTTGGATTGGCTCATACACCAGAGAATGTAGGCTATTTCCCTTTCTTCAATCACCTCGTATGTAACTGAAGATGTACCGAGTCACAGCCTACAGAAGTAGTGTCCATTGTACAGTGATAAATTATCAAGTAAGGATAAATGAAGTATTCGGATAGGATGTATCTACAAACGAGCACATATCTAGACGTTTCGAACACCTAAATATATCCTGGAAGCAATCCAACGGCACTCCCACTGCTGCTGCGACTGTCATGCCTGTTATACCCAACAAACGGCCCGTTGTTTACATGTGGCGCTGAATAGCTTGCAAATGGGTCCGAGTATCCGTACGCCGCAATGTTTCCGCTCATCGCGTAAGGGTCAGGATGCGCTTCCACGCGACCCGTCGAATAAGCGTAATCATCAAAGGTGGTACGAGGGATGCCATCGTTCGGGGTTGTCCTCCCCGGTCCGTCAAATTCTGCAGGTCCTGGTGATTTCGTTCCGGGTGGAGGGCCAACCCATTCTAATGCATCCTCAGCTTCTGCTTGAAGTCTATGTGAATAGCCATACCAT
>JABCKO010007962.1:36796-46917 GCA_018855915.1 Tephrocybe sp. NHM501043
CACTGGCAACAGTATAGTTGGTGCAGAGATGCGGCTAGGGAAGGTCCGCGGATTTGTACAGGGAGGTAAACGACGCAGGGTCACTGTAATAACCGGCGGGGTGGCGGAAGTGGGGGTGGATAGCACTCAGAGGTCGGGGAGATACTTCATTCTAGGTTCAAGTACAGCCTAGCCTTCGCCTCGGTGTCGAACAAGACGCCAAGTTTAAGTCAGTGAGACATAATAGAGGACGGATGTCAATTCTCACCTCATCATACATATATACCTTGCATGTATCAGACCTCCTCCTTCCATCCATCCAGTACTCGACTCAGTTTCGTGACGCAAAATTCTCTCTCAGACATGCACCAGTCTCTGAACTTCCGCGAGGGCATGAATGCAACATGATAATTATCAAGATATTCAAGAATACGTGGGTGCGTTCCGTACAGACGTGTGATATCGTGATCGAATCGTGACTAAAAATACCATTGAGTCGTTGTCCGTCGTCCGTCGTCTGGGTACGTAGAGTTACACAGGAGGGTGAGGCCTGCGGCGTAGCAATGGAGTAGTGTACGTAAATTTGAGGGGCATGTAATAGCCCAGATGGTTGAGATAATGTTGACACAAGGATGATATAGGTACATGTACATGACACCAAACCCATGATTAATGGGATCAGTGCGCGCAGGTCTGTGGACATGGGTGATAATACAGAGGCAGGGAATGAAAGAGGTCAATCGAAGCGAGCGATGGGGAGCATCGTCCATGGAAAAGAAGAAACAAGAAAAGTAACCGTGTGTGGATTCCATTTGATCGAAATAGAAAGGGATAGAATGAAGGGGATTAAAAGGGATGAACAGAGTAAGAAGACACAAGCATAAATGAAGAACGAAGAAGCAGAGAGGCACACACGGAGTGGAAGTCACGGGGAGAGGAAGGGCTTAGGGTGACATCTGATGCGCAACTGGTGTTGCCGCACCGCTGCTGAGAAGTACATCGTCGAAGCTAGGCGAACGCACCGCTCTCTCCCTGTGTGCCAAAGTAGCCCCCGTGAGGAAGTCCTCGACCTCCGACGCAGATTGTGTGCGTGGGACGATGAAATGCTTCTGCGGGTGCGTTTGCGCGCGGACGTGCGAGGGGGATTGAGGGCGGTGGAAAGCGGCAACAGTATGAGGTGGAGTTGAATCTGGGAAGATACTGATGCCCGATGCGGTGCCTGTGCCAGTGAAGAAGCAAAATCTGAAGGTGGCGACAGCTGATGAGTGGACAATAAACAGAGATGTTAGAGAACGCACTTGTTTAAAAATTCCTTATAATTCCCATTTGCATGTTCCTCATCTTCGCCCTCCGTCTCCGTGTCGTCCGTGTCAGTGAGGACTGCGCTCTCCGTCGGGCTTGGACTAGGGCTCGGGCTTGTTTCCCTCGAACTTCCCAAACTCGGCGTCGAGAGCTCGCTGTCCTCCCCTAGAGCATCCCCAACTCTCACTCCCATTCCTGGAGCGGTATTACTAGCACCACCAAATAGCCCGAGCCCCTCTGTCCTTGTGGGGGGGAACGAGTAGAAGCGTCCCGGTATCGGAGTCTCCTCTCCATCTGCTTCAGACACGTCTTCATCTGACACTGCAGGCGGCGTCCCAGGAGGCGTTATCCTCACCCCACTCCCACTTGGAGCCTCCGCAAATAACCCCCTCCTATGATGCCGTGTCCTCGTCGCATTGACAGGGTACAGCAGTTCATCCGTATTCCTCGTAAAGTTTGGCACAGAAGCGAAGAGAGGGCGGTCTTCATCTGTCACATCGCGCGGGCTAGCGAGTGGGGGAGTCCATTGCGCACGCTCCTTGATTCTTTGTGGTACAGGCCATTGTATCGAATTCGTGGAATCGGGTAGCACGGTAGGGGGAAAGGACTTCGGACGGCCAGGACTTGGGTAGGACTGGGCTCGCGTGTGGGTGTTGGTGGATGGGCGCGGTAGTGGTTTGTGTGGGAGCGGAGGCGGAACCCAACGGCTTGCGAGGGAATCGGAAAAGTCGTATCTTGGGGCAGGCCGCGCGGGCGAAGGAGGGACGACCTTTTCAAGGGTGGATCGAAGAGATGCGATGGTGTTGGGGTCAGGAGTGGGTCGCCGGCCGCGCTCATTCTCGGAGGAGCTGCTGGAGTTAGTGGTGGTGTACAACTCGGACCTGGTCATGTGCTTGGCTTCGAGACCGAACTCGACGAGGTAGTCACGCCCACAGTTATTGTCCCACACCTCACGCCCACCGACATTGTATCGTACGGCAAGGAGCATACGCTTTCCGTCAATACGGGCCATGAGGTCATTTAGACGCACGGTGAAGACGAAAATGTCTGTCTGTGACGAAGGCGAGGAAATGTATCGCGCCGAAACCTCTGAGGTTGTTTGCCATGCATCGAATGTGAAGCGGGCGACAACGGATTTGGCGTATGCTACGTTCGCCACTCGAACACAGCCAACGATAGAGGGCGAATCTTCGCTAAGAGTAAGGCTCTCGAGGAGGACGTCGTTGTCAGCGGACAGGCGCGGAGGCATGTTAAGAGTGTGCATGATGAGCTTCCTCGACGATGGGCGGTCACTTGAGCCAAAGATCCAGTCGGGGAAGTCGGAGTCGGTGCCCGAAGCAGTGTCTTCAGTTGGGCTACCATCGCGGGAGACGGCGAGAGGCTTCTGCTCGGCGAGGAAGAGCTTGACATGCTCAAGCTGGGCATCGAAGTGAACGGCCTTGGGTGCGTGGGTAGGTGTTGCTGGTGCGCTCTTGGAGTTGGAATAGGGTGAACGAGGGGTAAGAAGAGATAGGGACTTGGATGTTTTGAGGGAGGACTTGACGAGCTGGCCAGACTTTTTGCGAATGAGACGGGGTTGCGATTGGGAGCCTGGGAGAAACGAGGATGAGGCCTGGGGCGAGCGATCTGCAAAGAAGCTCGAGGATGATTGGTGGGCACGAGACTCGGAAAAGTTAGGGGAGGTGGTGAGGCGCAGTGAAACACCAGGCGAGTAGAGGAGCGGCGGTCGGCGAAGAGTTGTTTCGGGCTGCTCTGACCGGATCCTTTTGGCTCTCAAGGCAATTGTGGGTCGACTACTGTCGCTAGACGAGGACGATTCCGAGTCGTCCAAGGGCAGTGGTGGCGAGGATTGTTGTATGACCACCTTAATAGGCACTGAAGAGGAGGACTCGCGAGAATGACGCCTTGGGATGAGAGGAAGAGGGGCGCCAGCCTGGTTGCCTGCAAATAGGGGATTAGCAGGGGGCGACATGCGCTGAGTGGCGAGCATCTTCTGGGGCGTAGGATGAGTTTGGAAAGTATATTAGCGCACAATATAAAACTCGCCTTGGGGGTCGCCAGGACTGGTCACGGGAAAAGCGTCCGCGGAGGGAGGTGCGGACTTTGCAAGGAGCGCCAGCTAAAAGTACAGGTTTAGGCGATGGTAGCGTGGATACAGTCGGCTTTAATCCTCAAGCCAGATCTCCGGCCAAAGTGGGTGGTCCAGATATGTCGATAAACCATCCATCTCCATTTTATCACAATATTTTAGAGTTGCGACGGCAATCATTTCCTTGTCTCAGATATGACCATTTGCATGATCATTTCAACATTAATGGGCGCATCCATTCCAACATAAGCAAGCCGCCATCCGCTATTCAATCGCGCTGCTAGAAACCCCAGTTTTTTTTATATATCAACAAGGCAGCTGCACGATTTGAAGTCAAGCCAAGTATTTCGCATCCTCCTTTCTGTTTCAAATCGAGTGATTTACGATCGTGATCAGGGTTAGGAGTCCTGTTGCAGCCGTAGTTCTTCTCGACGAAGTGAAGGGTCGCAAATCAACAACAAATTATCCAACACCATCTCGCCCAGCTTCTTGCCTGGTCAATGCCTGCTTCTCTGCTTCTTTCTTTTAAAACATGGCTGGCTAAACGTTAACAGTCTAGCTTATGCTCACAACTTCCAACTTCTATCTCTTTTCCTCGTCCCATTCCATTCTCCAGCCTTCCCTTTACTATACGGCCCTAGCGCTCGCTCCTCACTTCGATTCGTACATTCCTACCATGCGAACCTTCGAGCCCGCGGGTGAACGTGTATGTGCCTGAAATGGTGATGATATGGCGTCACATGTTCTTTCTTGTCAAATGACAGGACGATATGTGTAGAAACTCGGCCACTCGGACCTCGACCTATTCACAAATGATCTGTCTCCGTTCGTACATGTCCGAACATTGACAGAATGGGCTTCGTATCGTTATCGATATCAGTGACTATACTGTATATACTGTTATTCCTTGCATGCTTCGAGAGTGCTTATCGGATACACATCAGCAAAATTTAGATAACGATACCTCTCTATGCCTACCAAGTCAACCACTTCACGACCACGATGGTCTGGGCACTGTTCCAATCCCTGGGCGTATCTACCGCGCACCCCAACCTTACCATCACATTCCAATCACGGCACGAAAGTGATAGCGGTCCAATAACAATCGCCCATCCAAGCGCCCTTACACACCAATGTACGTACGTACGGCTCCGAAGTGGTGCTACGCGCCATATACAGGCTGCAAGCTTAGTCTCCACTTGTGCGCCTGTTCTTTACGGAAATGGTAGGTATGTCTTCGAGATTGTAGAGAACCTCAATCTTGGAGCAGACGGGGATACTTAAGGCGATCACGCTTGGACAAAACATCTTCTTTCTGGTCGGGTAGCAACGTGCGCGAAGATATCCTTCCATTGAATAAGACAGCTGTCTGCTTGAGGCCATAACTTCACCTTCGACACTACCCACTTCTTGTTTACATGTCTTGGTCAACCCGATGCCGTATATACATGCAAAATGTACAATGGTATGCATCTGGCATTAACCCCGCTCCGATCATATGCTTGTACATACACTCGGTCATAGCTGGTTTGAAGGCCAGGTCCCACCCACCTTCCCATGCTTAAGCTCACGTCTTTCGAATTTCTTCTCCCCGACTCGACGTCTTATTATCACCACCTATATGCCTTTTACGACAAACCTGAACGTTATTATCCACTCTCTACAGTGTCCGACACAGCAAGATGTCGTACCTCATCAGTCGGCTGTCCCGCGGTAAAGACAACTTCCTCGTATCAAGCGCTATTCCCTCCCTACATCCTGCCCTGATTTGACCAATAATCAGGATCAGAAATCAGGTTTACTCGTCTGCCCTGGATCCAAGCACTCAAGGGTCACTGGTCATTGGCATTCCCAAGTCAGTTACACTTTTAGACTCTCCGGCTGGTAAGTAGGTTTAGCATGCATATGTGTGTGTGTCCAATTGCATTGATCAGCCCTTTGTGATTTGTTCCAGCGTTGGCATCGACCACGGATACGTCGAGATTTCCCTGCATCGCGCAATGTGGTTTCCCAGCTCGTATTTCCAATCAAACTCCACGATCGTTGCTTCCTTTGTCTTTGGACTTTTCTCCTGGATCTTTGCCGCACGGTTACATATGTAGGCCCTCCTCAAATCCTTTAATCTTCAACAAGTTCTTTTACACGTGTGTCATGCGATTCGATGAATCCTTTAGTGCTGTTCTATCCTCAGCTGTCTAATATCTGTGTTGGCACGCATGCGCGTACACATGATGCAAAGTGTGATACCGATAGATGCCGCATCCAACTGTGAACCACTTGATTTACGAGAGGTGCCAAGTCCGCATATGTCGTGTATAATATGAATCCTCGGATTTTGGCTTGTTTAGTTGCTTATTTTTTGGTTCGTCGCTCATCCTTGTCTTTGGGCGTTTAGTGTGCGATACGGGGCTGTTGTAAAGTGCATGTCGTGGGAAGGATACTTGTGGTCTATGATCATAAGCTGCGGGTTGATCGTACTATGTCCATTCATATTGCCAGATGGATACGTGGTCGGCCTCCTTTTCGTGACCGTAGCATGTCATTGAAACAAAGAATATTGAAACATTACAGTTGAATATCTGTAAAGATGAACTATAGGTCACCTACAAACGAATGCCTTGCATGCTATTTAGGGTCACTGGCAACTTTGAGGAATTTTTTGCGGCCTTCCTCAAGGGATATTAGACGTTATTAAAAAACAGTACATATATCCCCCTTAGCTCAGTGGTAGAGCGCGTCACTAGTAATCAAAATACGAAATGACGAGGTCAGTCGTTCAAGTCGGCTAGGGGGAAACATGGTATAAGATCCAACATTTTAAATTCCTTGCCTCTCGTCCCTTTCTTATAACAAATTTTTGTGTACGTTCCACGCGCATTGAGTGCTGCTATCAGAAGCCAGATCGGTTGTAATCAAATTTCGAGAAGAGCACCACGTGCGACTCGTATGAAAAATGCCTCCATTTTTCACAGTATTAATACTGCATGTATTATCTGTATGTAGATGTCATCTGTTATCCTACGGACTCAGAAAGAAAAATATTAGAATGCTGGGATCATTGACCTGATTAACGGGCGGCTATGATCGAGCTCAAGATGCTTGAAGCTTGCTTGGACTTTAAGCTCATCTATATGTATTCGGGCTCACAGGGTTAACAAGCCTTGAGTGAGCCTTTCTCAGTGAGAGAACTTCCAGATAACCACGCCTCCCAATGGCTCAAAGAGAGGGTTGACACGATAGCCATTTTCACCAAATATGCACTGTGCTACTGGTTATAAGTATTCTTTGCAGCAGATAGCACGTGATCATGGCCTTCATTACGCTCTGACAATGTGCTTAGAAAAATTTCATCCAGCTCCACAAGGTCGGCCATGATGACATGGTTGATGGAAGGAGGGTGTGCTTCACTATTAGTCGCAATCGCGACATCGACGCGTCGCTTTCAATTCTGCTTGTTTTTGCGAGCTGTGCATTCATGATCAATTAGTCAAGTATCTAAAGAAAAAGAGAGGTAGGAAGTAAGGGCTTCTATTACCTGGCTAAAACTCGCCTGGTCAGAGCCTGAATTGGTACTAGGTACAAGTCCTTAGGCCTTAGTCGTAGAACACCAAAGCTCTAATCTCGATAGACTCTCTGCAAGGTGTACCTGCCGGAGTGGTCGGGTCCTCAAACGCAGTATGAGGAGTGAAGACAGCGACACTGCCGTCCTGAATAGTCAACGCTAGCCAGCAAGTCATTTGTGCTATTCCAGCCAACCCATTCAATGCAAGAACCGTACCATTTGATCAAGACAGCCTCCTCAGTAGTTACTCCGCGGAAATACTTCCACTGCTGATTAGGATTGTACTTGACTCCAAGCGTCTCCCCTTCGCGATCGGGGTATATAATGGAGATAGGGAATATATCATTCACGGGATCAATGCTCCTATAGTCGCACAGACCTAGAGGCCAATCTAGTGCAGGGTGCGAGATGGGACGCCAGAGGTTCACAATTTGGAAGCGGCGCTTGAGAAGCTCAGGCGCCTCGTCAGGAAGGTGGCGATGAACTCGGGCGATGAAGCCGCAGTTGACTGGTCGACGTGCGCTTGATGAGCAGGTTGGCGAGAGTTGGGGCCGTCGAGGGCTCCAGGTACTCGACGCCGAATAGCTAAGTTCCAGGTTAGCACCATGTCTTTGAAATTGATGCAATGGGATAATGCTTACTGTGGTCAAAGATGAATGCTCTGCTTGCTCCAGTTACAGATTTGAGAAGCTAGACACTCTCAGAATAATATTCTTTCTGAATCTCGGCATCGTCACGGAAGGCGGTATGCTTTTTGGACTGGCGGACGAGTTGGAAGCCAGCCGAGTCGAGTGTCAAGTCGCTCTCCTTCGAGGTTCCGCGGAGGTTTTCAAAGATGACCTCCTTGTCCTCTTCAGTATAATGCCTCTCGCGCACACCGGCCTTCGGGTCGGTATAAGTTTGGATATAGGCGCGTTCACCGTGAGCGGGAGGTACGACGAAGAAATCAACTCGACCAGTGGTAGTGGTAGTGGTTGCAGTAGGCACGCCTGATGAAACTGAAACTAGGGTGAACTGCTGAAAGTGCACCTGCTGTACCCATCTCTATAGACCTGTTCTTTGTCGGCTTATAACAATGCATATGTTGTTCATCCAGCTGCCCTACCAGTGGCCGTGCTTAGGTGACAATCCAAAATCTATTGCGGACATACCTCAATTGAGGATGAGCGAAGCCCATTATTAGTGAGTCGCTGCTTACAACACATTTCTGCACCCGGTGTTAGAGTAGGGAATTGATGTCGGTTAGAGAAATGAGGTGAACCATGGCCCGTCCCTGCTTAGGGAAGGACAAGTCCCGAACAAAACGGGGAAGAGAACAACGACCAGCTGACCTCGGACAAGTTATTTACAACATGATGTATTTAGTGCAGAATGCTCTCAATTTTCAGGAAAAATAGGAGCTAAGGTTGAGACTTGCGACATCGTTGCCGACGGAGACCATTCAAACTATTGGAGGACTCGTTTTTAATACTGTTGCCGACGCCTCAATGGTCAACTTTGAGAGAAGCAGATATCAACCATCAAAGTTGAGACGAAGATCATGAAGACTGCCACACTTTTTTTTAACTTGAAGTAATCGCTGATCTAACATGGGCTGGGCTTAGAGATAGAAAAGGACGGTAACAGAGAATGCAATATTAAGGGCATTTCTTCCACGAGATTTTCAAGGCTGGTCAGTGGGGAACACAAAACTTGTCGATCTTTGTCGACGATGCTGAGTTGCTACTTGATGAGAAAATTGGTTGGACCGACGAGAATGTCGCGACATGGTGGAAGAAGGGAAGGAATTGAATATTCTCACGAATTTAAGTTGGCCACCATGAGTCCATGACACAGGTACCCAAATTGCGGTGTATGTAGACACATAGAAACGACGATGACCTGAATTTCCGTCGCTTGTGCTGGCCGGGTCGTCAGCGCGTCCACAACTGCCTAGATCCAGCTTATGATAGGAGTCTGCCAGGCGTGCACTCGTCAGAGAAAAATAAAGTGGTTGTATTATTCAGGAGAGGATATAATTGTATGGGTTGCATCACAGTATTGAAAGCAATCTCAGACTTGTTCATAAGCAGAGCACAGTCCTCAGTCGTAGAACACCAACGCTCTGAGCTCGATAGACTCTCTGGGTGGTGTACCTGCTGGAGTGCTCGGATCCTCGAACCCAGTATGAGGAGTGAATACCGCAACACTGCCGTCCTGAACGGAATCAAAGCTACAAGCGAAAGGAATATCAATGGTGGCCTACTACGACTGGTTACTATAACACACCATTTAATCAATATGGCTTCCTCAGGCGTCACGGCGCGGAAATACATCCATTTCTGATTTGGGTTATACTTGACTCCTAGTGTCTCTCCTTCGCGATCGGGGTAGACAAGGGTGATGGGGGCCGTATCTTCCGTGGGATCGATGCTCCTATAGTCGCATAGACCAAGCGGCCAGTCAAGGGCTGGCTGCGAAATGGGACGCCAGAGGTTTATTATTTGGAAGCGGCGTTTGAGGAGTTCGGGTGCCTCGTCAGCGGGGAGGTGGTGGTGAACTCGGGCGATGGAAGCCTTGGTCGTCTGATCGACGTGTGCTTGAGCCACGGGCTGGCGCGTGGTGGGTGTGTCAATGAGCGACCCTGGTACCCGACGCCGAATGGCTATGAAATCATAGTTATTATTAGTGGATGTGAGAAGTTAAGGAGACGCTGTGAAAATGCTTACTGTGGTCAAATATCACAACTTTTCTTGCTCCAGTCACAGATTTAAGGAGATCGATGCTCTCGGCATAATAATCCCTCTGAATCTCCTCATCGTCTACGAAAGTCGTATGTTTCGCGGGTTGCCGAACGAGCTGGAATCCAGCTGAGTCGAGGGTGAATTCACTCTCCTTTCCACGAAGGTTCTCGAAGACGACCTCCTTCAACTCCTCAGCGTAATTCTTCTCCCGCTCGCCGGTCTTTGGGTTGGTATTGATGTAGGTATAAGCAGGTTCATCGTGTGCCAGAGGGGCGACGAAAAAATTGACTTTGGAGGTGGTTGTGGTAGATGTCGCAGTAGGCATGGCTGTCGAATTCGACGTTGTAGTGTTGCAGGATGTATGTTTCGGTTGTCCGCCTTTATAAAACGCGTGGTAATCGAATGTGCTTATCAAATGATTAAGCTTCGACGACAATTTTCCCCATTGTGGCGTGCTCGAATGACC
>JABCKO010007963.1:4777-16906 GCA_018855915.1 Tephrocybe sp. NHM501043
GAGCTTCTGGAGAATTCAACCCAACTTAGCTGTATGTGCACGTTTGAGTGATACTGCTTACCCATGAGATATTCTCATCAACGCCAATGTCTTCGAAAAGACGTAAAGATCGCCGAGGCAAAGAGAAACTGTCACACGAACGGCATGCCGCACTTCCGCAGCAACGGTCGAGACAACCTACGAAGTTCTATTCCTCGAACTGACCATTCATTGGTCACCATTGCAGTTTCCCGACTATGTCGTGGCGTCAAATATAACGAACGCCACACCATCTGGCAAGAACTTCCAATAGATAAGACCTCATGACCGTGTTGTATTCCGAGAGTAGTGGAGCATGCCGAGTATGGTGGTCTATTCTCCTTCCCAAGATATTTTCAATGACGTGTAAACAATTCATGGCAAGATGCAAGGATAGGAGTGAAGAGAAGACACAAAAGCTATTCCGGAAAGTCCATCGAGAGTTGCCCCGCATCCTCGGACTTGAACAGTAGAATGTACCTATAAATGGTCAAAGTCTAGAAACCCGTCCAAGTGATATTTTTGAATGAGAATGTTGGGCATTTTGGTCTTGTCCACGAAGAAATGGCTCTTTCTGACGCCTATGTCGTCGCAGTCGTGGTTGTCTCCAAAAAGGAATTGAACACGGGAATTGACGGCCAGCCTTCAGGCACAACTGATTCTTCGTATCTGATATCGTCTCCGCTTGATTCGAAAATTATTCATCGAGACAAACTCGGGAGTCGAGACTTGTCTCCTAAACAGACCTTATGATCAGATGGTTGTCGATTTATAAGTCAAGCGACGAGAACGATACATAGTAATATAACACAGCTACGACTATGGAAACAACTGTTCAGTAACTACGATATGAAGGTTTTGTCCGGCGCCACACCCCTTTAGCCATTGTTGACCATCGACGCTTCATTTTCTTTTCTGCGCACCCAAGTCTCACCTCTTCCTTCCCTTGATCTTCTTATTCTTCGTAGCAGTTAACTTGCAGTCAAATCATGTGTGCATTTTCGGAAGTTGGACGTTTATAGTAACTGAAACCGGATGTCAATGATCCACTCCGCCCATTTTTTGCTTTTGCTTGTCCTCTCTCCTCTGCGCAATTGTGAATGAAGAAAAGCACATAAGATGCTCAGAAGACCATGTACAATGCGGCGGGTGTTGCGCGTGATACCCCTGCCATCGCACGAGGCCGCGCGGGAACTGAATTCGTACGTTTACCCGTAGCCGAAGTCATCATTTCACCGCACACGACCTTCTGCCTCTCCTTT
Organism: Tephrocybe sp. NHM501043; assembly: GCA_018855915.1. Classification (NCBI taxonomy): domain Eukaryota; kingdom Fungi; phylum Basidiomycota; class Agaricomycetes; order Agaricales; family Lyophyllaceae; genus Tephrocybe; species Tephrocybe sp. NHM501043. The sequence goes on from JABCKO010007963.1 coordinate 6,058, forward strand.
ATGTCCAGGATATAGATTTCTCATGCTCTTTTCCAGGAAGACTATCCTTACAAAAGGGCGCAAGCCGCTCTATGCTGCTTCTAGAGTGCTCAATGCTTCGTCGGCATCGGCATCGTCAGTGTTTGCCAAGTGCTGGGTCCACAGCACGAACAAGACGTCGGCGCTGATAAGAACGGTCCGCAGCCGTGCATACTCGACACGGGCGGGCGGCGAAGGCACGAGCGGGAGTGGATTGAATACCAAGGGCGCAGCACTGCCCTTTTATCGTGCGTATGACCTGTCAGTCGTATGCCACCTCAATGCTTACTTTTTGACAGGAAGACTCATAAATGCATGGACAGAGACGCCTACAAAATGGTACCCTCTACCGCTAGCGGTTGGGGCGCTGCTTCTGGTTGCTATTCAATATCGCAAAAAAGTGCAAAAGGCGCGGAAGGAGGTCGAAGTCGATGAGGACGGCATGGAGGTCATCCGCCTGAAGGGGCCCTGGCAGGTGAGGACGCTGCTGTCCTCGACTCCCCATACTCCAGGTTGACCCCGCTGCAGGTTCATGTAATCGGCGCTCTTCCTCTGCGTAATATGTCCCGGCTCTGGGGTTATGTCAACTCGCTTGAGCTCCCCGTCTGGTTGCGGCCCTGGGGCTTCCGTCTCTACGCATTTGCCTTTGGCTGCAATCTAGACGAAATAGAGCAAGCAGACCTCACGTCCTACAAGTCTCTCGGTGCCTTCTTCTACCGCAAATTAAAACCAGGTGTACGGCCCGTTGACCCTGCTGTGCTCGTCAGCCCAGCTGACGGCACCGTGCTCCATTTTGGGACCATCAAAGACCTTCACATCGAACAGGTCAAGGGAATAACCTATTCGCTCGATGCTCTGCTTGGTGTCGAGCGTCCAGGTTCCCCCGTGTCGGCCGTTTCAACTCCTGCGGAGCACCACAGCCGTGACATGAGCATCGTCGATGACCGCGAGTTCGCCAACGTTAACGGAATAGAATACAGCCTCGATCAACTCATCGGCAACGCAACACCCACTAGCGGCACCACAACACCCACGACAGACTCGGATACACCTCTAGAGCCCGGTGCGCCCCCAAAGAAATTCGGTGCACAGGTCGATGCGTCCGTAGAGCCGGAACAGAGTATGCAGGAGACCCTCGTGCACGATGCATCAGTCGCGCGCGAGATGGGTGTCAAGGCGTCGATCGACACGAAACGGAGGAGTGCATCCGGGAAAACATGCAAGCCTGGCAATGCCCTCTTTTTCTCCGTGATATACCTCGCACCTGGTGATTACCACCGCTTCCACAGCCCTACGGCGTGGGTCGTTGAAAAGCGGCGGCACTTTGTCGGTTAGTCGCTTGTTTGCCTTTTCTTCTCCTAGGCAGACCTGATATCTTCTATGTCCTTAGGCGAGCTGTACTCGGTGTCACCGTACATGGCTAAGCGCCTCGAGAATCTTTTCGTCCTTAATGAGCGTGTCGCTCTCCTCGGACGCTGGAAGCACGGCTTCTTCAGCATGGTGCCTGTCGGAGCGACTAACGTCGGCAGCATCATCCTCAATTTCGATCAAGTGAGTCCTCTCCTTATCCATCCCCTGTCACGACCATGACCACTAACCGTTCACCCCAGGCCCTTCGCACGAACGTCCGCGGTCGCCCTCCCCCGCCTGGCACCTACTCCGAAGCCGTCTATTCCGCGGCCTCCCCAATCCTGAACGGACAACCCCTCATCGCAGCGCAAGAGATGGGCGGGTTCTGTCTCGGCAGCACAATCGTTCTCGTCTTCGAGGCGCCGGCAGACTTTGAGTTCGCGGTACAGGCGGGGCAGAAGGTCAAGGTCGGCCAGCGGTTGGGAGATGTGCCGGAGAAACTCAAGGCCAATTAATAGTTGGGAGTTGGTGCTTTTTTTCTTGAAGTTTCGGCCTGCTTTCTTGCGTGCCCAATAAATTCCTGCCAGTGTGGAGTTGGGCTAACGCTGCCTGGGTGGGTGTTGCTCGATCTTCAACATGGACGAGCGCCCTCGACGTATGGGCTCACGATTAATTTAGTATCTATCTATAGGATGGGTTGCACGCACGCACTCCGCGTGCCTCTGGATTATGCCCATCTGTAGTCGATGTTCATCCATCATGTTGTTGCACTGTACTATAACCATCATTTCAGTTTTCAATGGAAATATTCATAGATACTTTTTCTTCGGTAGACAGAAATCCGATTCTTTGCTTTTCTTGATTATTTATCATGCCTGCACTTCACCTATTTGTACAACGATAATTCGTCACCGAAGACGAAAAAAAAGACGACGAAAAAGGGGTTCCAATTATTGAGAAGTATAAATGAAGGCGTACGTGTATGAGTGTCAAAAAGAGTGCAGATAAGTACTCAAGCAAGTAAATGAATCAAAACAGTCTGTGAATGTCCCCAAGTCGTCTGTCCGTATGTATAATATGTACCTATGTTGATAACACCACACCTCAATACCTGTTGTCGGTGGGCGGGTAGCCCCTATAGCCTCCCTTCTGCCCTTGCGGGCTGTACAGTTGCTGTCCGCTGACGCCACCGACAAGCGATGCGGGTGCACCACCATGGTAGTTGCTCGCGTCCTCTTCGGGGTAGTCTGATGTGCCGGCGCCAGCGAGGAGAGGGTCCTTGACCTCCCATACGGCGGCTTTGGAGCCAACAGAGAATTCGAGGTCTTCTTTCTGTTTGGATGTCAGCGTTTGGGAGGAAGAAGAGAGTATGGATAGACTTACGGTGATACTGTCCCAGTACTTGTACACCATCATGACGCTAAGAAGCATGCATAGCGTGAAAAAGAACAGACCATCGATGTAGTGCTTGATGGCGTCGCAGATCGTTACACTGAAGGCAAAGAGAAGGACTTGGGCAATGGCGAAGAAGGCAGTGCCGAAAATGATATCGCCAATGGGCCATCGGTCTTCGAGGGTGCGGAAGACAAGGACGAGCTGGGAGATGATGTAGATCACGGTGCAGATAAGCGGCCAGAGGATGTACATGATCCAGAGCGCAATCGGCTTCTTGTAGTTAAGACCAGCGATGTTTTTGAACGTCGCGATGGAGAGGAAGAATTGGAGGCCAAAGATGACGAGGCATGAGATGCGGAGGAACTAATCGAGTTTCAGGATACAATAAATGATCAAAAAGAGAGTAAGGACACACCCATAGTGAAAGCGGGGTACCATCTTCTGCGAATTGGAACCCGACAAAACCATTGATAAGGAGACATGTGTACGCCGCTGCAACGAAACCGGCGTATACTGCAGCAAACCACTAAACCAAGGTCAATAAAAATTGCAGCATGACTCCATTGGACACTCACGGGATATACTACGTTGGCGGTGGGTATAATGCCCGAGTCAAGGAATAATGCCATGAGTGAAATTACTAGGTATATCCAGAAGAATGTCACAATCTCTTTTCGGCCTGTGCATGTTCAACTGAGTCTCGTTCAAAAGCAAAGTTGAAGGGATTCTGCCCACCAACAGCAGTGTATTTGCTTCGTATGTGGTATATCATGATGGCTGTCATTATTATCGCAACTATGTGCACGAAACATGTTGCTAGAGAGAAGAATGGATGTAAGTCCCTGCGCTATTAAGGCGTCAATAGTAGCAGCAAGTTAAAAACGCACAAGGTTGAAATATTAACGTCCCTCCAATATCCACATTCCTGCTATAGCATGTCGGCTCGACGCCTTGGTCCGTTTCTACCAGAGGACACACTACCAACGCAGCGGTCTCACAAATGGCTTTGAAGGATCCAAATTCGATTCCCATGCTTCCAGCGTCTCTAGGCCGTTATTAAAGGAAAGTTTTGCTTGCTCTTGATGCAATATATGGGCCAGACCCCATACAAAGGTCGCAAAGGTTATAGAAAAAAAGTTGAGATGGCGGTTGAGCACGACGATGAACGACGACGGTCAGACAGGGCGAAAGTTACATAAGCAGCCTTCACCCACGTTTTTGACTTGTGACATTGATCAATGACAACCCCAACCTGTTTGATTTATCTTTTTAAATTCTCCGTTGTTGAATCGCCTGGTGCCAATTTTTGATTTTCTTCAAATTCGAGCATTCCTTGCTCTCCATGCCCATTCGTGGTTTACTTCACCTTATGTCTATCGTAACTCGTTTGTCAAGATTATACTCATCCGCTGCCCGAACCCCTCTTGTGGGACGTATACAGTCAGCCGTAAAAGCCTGGGTATATGTACATGTCTGAACAATTGCTCCCCCTGTTCTCTCCCGCCACAACGTTTTGTTTGAACAGGCAACTTTACTGGACATCCGTTCACCTCAACGGAGCCTGATCTTGCCCCAAATTACGTCTGGATCTTCTCAAACCGGACGGGCCTGTGTACTTGGTTACTCGAAAGCAAAATGTTAGGACGCCCAATTGGCAGCTAAGTAAGCTCTAGCCGCGAGGGGCTACCCGCCTTCGTGCTCGTTCAGAAACCAAGTCCTTTCGTTATACTACGTGGTCATACTGGGATGAGCTTGGCTTTCAGTGTACGTGGCATGTGTCGAGGTGGATGACCTCGAGCCTAACAAAGCGCCGCCCATTTGCCCCGAGTGGATGTGGTCAACCACACCAAAAGTTTGTTGCCTCCGTTCTCATAGTGAATTTGCGATTCACCGATCGAGTATCAATTTGTCGACGAGACACAATATGAACTTGCTACTGTGCACTATAGTAGGTCAATAGCCAACTCGAGCGTTCTACCGATCAACGTGGATGGTGGTTACCTTGTCCCGCCGTGACCGGTCTGGTAAGCTCAAACCGGTCCCTAACCTGCATTTATACATCGCTGATTCTTTTGGGCGAAGCTGTATTGACGTACCAAACGTTTCATCCTGCAACATAGGTCTCGGGCACTCCGTTAGCACTGTCCCAGGCAACGGATGTGATTTTTTGTACGTATCCGTGGCATAGAACTTTATGTCGTAATAACCATTCAAATACAGGACGTTTCATTCAGGAGGTATTATCCGCAGATCCTTGGTATGTACCAATATTATTCAATCTGAAACTACCCGCGGATATGTTACGTACCGCAGTATATTGGACTCTAGCTATGATCGTGTATCGTGTATGGGCGATCCTTGGTGGCCCCTTGGGTTACCTCAATACCTGTTCTGTCGGTGAATCTCGAAGACACCGTATTCGTCACACGGAGTAACGGCGAGATACAGCGTTGAGCAAGGCTTATTCCAGCCTCACATCATTCATCAATCACAATCAAGTCAAGTTTGCTGTATTACCGTTCTCTCTCTAGACTCTGACTATCTTACACATAGATGGCAGCACACATTGTGGATACACTCAGCCTCTCCTTGTATAGCAGACTTCTCATTGCGGGTAAGTCGCCTCGTTCTCGATATGTGCCATTTAAGCCCATGACTCCATCTATATCTCACAGGCTGGATAATACTTACCGCCTGTTTTACCACCTGTAATCAATTGGACTTGAGCGCCCCAGCCAAATCGACAATGCTTTCTACTGATAAACCTCATTTCCCATACCTATACCAATCATATCACTCAGTTATTGGCCCCGCGTGATGATACCTCGAAAATTTGGTCCATCCTCCGATCGTACCCCGATCCTTCGCTCGAAGCCTAAGTGAAAGCTTCCTCATTTCGGCAGATTTCGTGTCAGTACGAAGTCCCCCTGCAGTAAGCATCACGCACAATACATTCGCTCAAATTGGGCTAATATATTCAACTCCATAGCGTGAACTGGTAATGTAAGTGGCTACTAACGTGACTGGCCTCGGGAAACCACTCGGCCTTGATGAATGCGACCACTGAATACGCAGGAAGGTAATGAATCTTCGATTTTTTTTTGTTCCGATGTTTGAAAGTAGCCAGATGCCATCCTCTCTATGACTGGCAGGATACCGTAACTTACAGAGGTGTTCCATAGATGATGGAATCGGTGCCTGTTTCACGGTGAGTACATTGTGGTCGATGGTGACCGCCATTACCCAGCCAAAACCATCGCTCATGGTCGCTCAGACCTAGAGGTGACATTAGCCGTATCTGGATCTTGATTTTCGGATCCCAATCGATGCCAGGAAAGTGAATCCATTCCACAATTTCTTGCTTCGAGCTTGAGCTCTATCACGCAACTATCAGCTCCAAATCAGCGGCTTCCATCCAACATATCCAATATCTCTGGATCCAGATTATATGACCTTGGCTTTTAGTTTCTCCCTCCCTACAACTGCGGGTTTGACCGTCGCCTTCCTGTGTGGTCTGGCGCATTGTTTCATTCCTCTGCCAACGCAACGTGATCAGAGTCTCCGCCGTTTTATCATGTGTATTCATCGAAAGCTACGTGGCATCCCTCCATCTTAACAACTTGTCATTTCGATATCGGCCTGTTCACGGATATTTATCATCTATTGACACGCCACTTGACCAGGCACTACTTGGGTTGAGCTCCGGACTATTCCAGAATTTGCTGCCCTGCTGGAAAGTTGCTTGAAACGGATGCAGACAGGACCATGGGATCATATCTAAAGAGCTCAGGTTGGCCTTCGAGACGCATGGCCGCCTTTGACAACCCAAAGAAGCTTAGGGTCAAGATCCTCGATACCAAGTAACTTGTAAATGTTCCGGACTGTCGACGTCGCTTAGCGTGTGTTGCACATACGAAGGACTTGTCCCCTCCCACTTCTTTTGTCGTTCAGATCTTCTCCATCTCCGGGATCACTGCCGCGTCGAAATGCACGCGTCTTGTTCAATGCTGCCTCGGGCACGTTAAGGGCATTTAAACACATCCCCTACTGTCCTTCACCTGTCTCTGTGACCCTCGTGGTCTGCACAGCTCTGCATGACATGATAGTAACAGTTGGATGTTAGAGAGGATTCAGCCCGAGTTGGCTTCCAGTAAACGGGTTTTACCCGCTCTAACCTCGCACTGGCAAGTTAAGCCGCCGATTAAGAAAGGACAAGCCGAGGCGACCCACCTGGTCGGCTTTGAGGCGTTGCTTTGGAGTACCTAGGTTGCATCTGCTTCGCCCGCAGCTCGAGACTCCGGAATCAGCACCAGGAATGCACCTCCAACGGCGATACTCAAACACCCGCCATCATCTATACATTTGTTCCTTCTTGCATTTTTGGAGCGACCCCTGCATTGCGGGGTCAATTGCTACTTGCCTAGCGATGGTGCCGTGTGGACGTCTCAATCTCATATCTTTGACCTTATTCCCCTTTTTGCACAGCGACGAAGATCTCTCATATTAGGCGACCTTCGTTATACGGCATGAGTACTTAGATTTAAGTTTCCATTCGGCAGACTTTAGTCTCTTTACGGTGCTTATGTCTATTGCTGCTTCGGGAATGGTCCTGATGGGATAATGTTGGCCCCTCCGCATTGCCCTCTCACGAGTCTTCTCTTCACTCTACATAACACTGACGTTTTGGTTCTAAATCTCCAAGCTGTGGGCTTTACATTAGGCTGCCATCGGCATATCCGACTCGGACGTCCCATCTTCTTCGCCCCTCCTTTGTACTGTCAACTTCTACTCCGAGTAGTTCGGCCGTAGTGATATACACTTCCTGGCCCCAGGAAGGTCACCTTGAATTCTTGAATGCGTGAAGGCATGTCTATCATGATCTGTCGTGGACACGCCTATGTACACATATATTCGAAGATCTGAGCACTTTTTTACTCTTACCTGATTGTCGTTGTTTACAGGACCGCGCTCAGGACAAACGCAAGCGGTAACTTATTCTCTCAGCTCATTTCATACAAATTTCATATATCATCTGTGTGTTGAAGATTTCACGGTTATAACATGATCCCTCGGAGTCCTTTGGTAAGTATCACACATTCGGATGATTAATTGTAAGAGGATAAGTATAGTATAGCGATGTATTAAGATAGCATGTGTCCTTGAGAGCCGAGCCTTCAAGAGAAATTTCAATAATGATGCAAATGATCGCAAACCGGTGAGTCCGACATGTACTGATGACGCGTTGTTCCCCGCCACGGACCCACAGTAGCAGTTGTCATAGACATGGGCTTTATGGAAATTTGTTGAAGATCAAACTTTACCACGACAAGGGCGGGATCGGGACAATCGTGGTAGTTGACTTGACTTTTACAATATACAAAGGGTCGTCAGTTTTCCAAACACTTGCCTGAACGCCAATCAGTTCGTGTCAAACTACTTCCAGATATGTGGACACGAGCAAAAGATCGCAGTTCAGGCGTCCCAATCCAGAACCTACGTAGAGTATCCAGTCATCACACAGAAGCAAAACCTCATTGATCTTGACTGGACTATGCCCAACGGAGAGAAGGGTTATTTGTAAATCATATCTCCCGCATATTACCGCCAAGACGGAGGGGGGGGACCATCCAGAGAGATCGAGAATCAGAGGATATAGTCTCCGAACGCTCCCGCGTCCCTTCTCAATCACAGAGTAACGAGAGGCCTTGGCGTAAGGAGGCATTGAATCGAATCACCTCGTAAAAAACGGGTGAGTCGATCCGAGTTGTGGCAGATACTTAGCTTCGGTCAAAAAGGTGTTGAGAAGGAAAAAATAGCCTAAGAAAGGAGCTTAACTTGATCGTTAAGAGTTTCTAGTCGGCACCCACGGAGACGCCAACGTAACACGAAATGTTCTTGATTGTGAGTAAAAATCTCATGTGTGCTATTTTTCCTCTGAGTTAACAATAGCTTAATGACAGGTTATGGCGCCCTCCCCGCGGGTCCAACCATTCGAGGTGACCATGACCCTTGATGAAATGGGACGATAGATAAAAGCCTGATACCGGAACGAGTGCCAGAAAGAACAGCCTACCAACACCGAGATATGGACTTAACAAACATTAGAACGGAGTCAGCCCAACTTGGGGACGAACCGAGCCAGGCGCTAACAGAAGTTATTGTGGGTGTGGGGTGTGGTGCTTTACGAGTGCTACGGCATCGGTGTCCGCGAAGCCGGTGCTCCCTGAGCTGACAGTCTGGAGACAGAACAGGCGTTTGGAACGGAGCCGGGAGGGAAAAGCAAGGACCGAGCGTTGAAACGAACCTATAAGCCGTTTTGAATGGGGTTCGTGGTAACTCGTAGTAACGTTGACAAGCAGTCGCACAAGGCAACATGTGGCTAGACTGTCGGCTATTTTGGAGGTTGTGTTTGTTGGCGAACAGCCGGCCAAACAGCCCACATTAGGGCGCCTTGGGCGCAGCCAGGGTTCGAAATAGAATTTCTACAATCGTTGACGTGGCTGCGGCGTTGAACGATGAACATTTGGGGTAGGGGGGAGGGGGAAAGATCTCGCCACTTTGTGGTGGTGGAACTAACGCATACAGATAATAGATCTTCATCATGACCGCAATCCTACCAATACAGGGCTAATGGAATGCGAGACAGCTGCTCCAAGATGGTGGGTGGGGTGGATACATAAAGGTAAGAGTTACCCTTGCCTTGGCCTGAATTGAGCGATGGAGAGTCGAACTGCACTGCTTCGGATTACCCTTGAGGGGAGGCGCAAGCTCTGAGAAGCTTTCTGAATTTTGAGTTGGCCCAGAAAGGGCAACCCCCCCACCCCTTGTGCCTGAGGAAATTAGCCAACGGCATGGGACAAAGGACCACACTTCTCAAAATAGGCGATTGAACTTGAAGGATAGGCCGCCGTCACCCCGGATCAAATGGTGCCCGATTTCCTTCCAGTCATGGATCTCACCGATACAGGCGCTGTAAAGAGCTTGTCATGACAAGTGGCAAAGCAGACGACGCAGAGAGGCCTTTGAACGTTCGACGAATTTCTGATATGCATAGCTCCCCCTTCCCCCACTCCGGTATTGGTTTTTGGTACCCGGTACATGCCACTTCTTGTGAGAGAGCAATCGAGTACATACATATTGCCCTTCGCGTAAACTGTTCATAGCGTGAGCACCCCCATTTAAGTTATCCCAGATCTGCTTATATCGGACGGATGTAAGGGAATCCAGCTTCGGGCGATACGTTTTACGGCCGATCTAGTAAAGCAAGTTGACGATACATACGAAGCCGTTTGATCGTCCTTGATTTGATTTGATTTCGATTTCGTGTTGTAGGGGGGTGGCGAAGGAATCTGCATCCACTAATAATTACCCCCCATCATCATCTCCGTAAATTTGATACTCCTGCCATGCCAAATCTCGTGGACCGCGCATCACAATAAGTCTGAGTTTGGCGTGTAGCTTGCTATCAATGTTGGAAAGGAAGGCATCGAAGGACACGAAACGACCTTGCGAACCTGAGCGTGTTGGGCGTTGGGAGGGGGCTATCCAGAGAATCACCCACCCCACCCCGTGTGCACCTAAACTTAATTCATATCACCAGTATGATAGATAGTATTATCTCGGAAGATCTATGACATAAAGTCCCCCCAGGCCCACCGTCCAGTCCAGCTCCAAGGGGCCCTCTCCAAGCAGTTAAGAATCAGAATCTCTCTTCATTCTTCGCCGCAACAACGCGCAACAAGTTCTTAGCCGCTCCATCTTCCCATTGACAGTCAGTCAAACCCCCCAAAGAGTTCCACCGGGCGGAGTGCGCATGCAGGGAAGGATATCAGTGGGCACTGAGTTAACGCACGGCACGCAAGGTAGCCCTTCGTGGAAGGGAGGGTGGGTGGGTGGGGGGGGCCAGTCCTGACGCCTGTGATGGTTCCCTGACGTTCTATGGTCTTCCAGATCCCTAGAGCAGGGTTGACGGGACAGTAGTCCCACCAGGCATGGATCGAAGGAGCGAAGTTCGAAGCTACCGTTCCAGCAGGAGCGGTCTCAGCGCATCGTCTGTCTCCGTCCAAGGGAGCAGAGCAGCCCCCCC
>JABCKO010007963.1:19852-46379 GCA_018855915.1 Tephrocybe sp. NHM501043
GCCACGGCGGGGAGCACGTGCGGGCTAAGAGTTAGCAGGCCAAATGGGGAGAGGGATAAGGGCAAGGCTATGGGGAATCCCTGGGGAATCCCCAGTGCCGGGGAGTGCCGAGGGGGAGAATAAGGGGAATATTTAGTTTTTATGGGAGATTTAGGCAACCCTTGGATATCCCCTATTTGTCTGTAAGCGGAAACCGACAAAATTCACAACCTCCGAGCCCGTACAAACGCGTTCCGTATTAAATATGGCCGCGCAGATCTGGAGGGCACATCCGGGTCTGCAACAATGGCCTTTTATACGCCTCCCTCGCTGCCCCGCACGCCGACCAGCCACGCCATGCACGCCACCCTGCCGTCGCTCCCCCCCGAGCTGCTCTCCCTGTGGAAGCAGCAGCTGGCCCCGATGACCCCGCCCATGTCCGCCACCTTCCAGCAGCGCCGCATGCCCCAGCTGTCCCTGCCACCCATTGCCCACATCGACCGCCAGATCGCTGCACGCGCACCTCGTACGCCCGCTCTCGCCTTTCTCCTCTCTCCCTCTGTATCTCTGACCCGCCACAGTCACCCCTCCAGAAGACGTCTTTCCCCCCAATCCCCCACCCCGTCTCGCCGACGAGCCCGACGTCCAAGAACCGCCCTTCGCCCTCCCCAGACCAGACGCTCCCTACACCGACTGGCTCGACGTCTCCCGCGCCCGCCCCGCCCACTTTATCGCTGAAAAAACTTGCGAGATGATCTGCTATCTCTGGTTCGCTACCGCCGCCCCAGAACACTCCTACCCCACCCCCACCAGCTCCCCGCCCTCGTTCTCCCAACGCCCCAACCCGTCCACGACCACCCTCCAACTCGTCGCGACCCCCACCTTTGTCCAGTTCATGCAGAAGCTCCTCGAGACCACTCAGGTCTCCCAGTCCGTCATTGTCCTTTCCCTCCACTACATCTACCGCCTCAAGGACCGCAACCGCTTCACCCCCGCTCAACCCGGCAGCGAGTTCCGCATCGCAGTAGCAGGTCTCATGATGGCAAACAAGTTTCTCGACGAGTAAGCAACTCCTTTTTGTTTAAAAAAAGCAACGCGTCGTTCTAACCCGCCCCTCCCTACAGCAACACGTACACAAACAAAACATGGGCAGAGGTGTCGGGGATCGAGCTCGCAGAGATCAACCGGATGGAGCGCGAGTTTCTGATGGGCGTGGACTTTAATCTCTACGTGGACAAGATGACGTACGGGTCGTGGCTGAACCTGCTCAAGGGGCTCGTGCTCGCCAAGGAGCGAGACAGCCTGCACTTTAAGAAGACGCGCTCTGCCGTCCGCGCGGCGAAGCACTCCATCCTTCAGCACGGCTCCACCGGCCCTGCCACACGTACGGTCAAGTACCGCACGGCGTCGCACCACCACCCCCACCGCGCACGCTCGACGTCCCCCTGCCAAACGAGGCGCACCGCCACATACGCGGAGCCCGCGTCGCCCTCGCCCGCACCTGCACCTGGCCCGCGCTCCGGCTCAAAACGCTCCGCAGCAACGGCCTTTTCGCCGACCACCGCGTGCTTCGCACACCCCCCCTCCAAACGCCCCGTACCCACCACACTCCAGATCCCAGAGTACGCACAGACGAACAGCGCGCCACACTCCCATTCCCCACTGGAGGGCCTCCAGTCGTTTGCCACCATGTCCCTCGCCTCGCCGCATGTCCGACAACCCGCCCCACAGCAGCAGCAGCAGCAGCAGCAGACGGCACAGTGGGCTCCTGCGCCGCGCCAGGCACCAGAGACACTCGTCACCCCGTACTCGGTGACCGAAGAACGCCGCACGGCCGTCCCTCAGGTAACACCCCACCACCCATTATATCCTCATTCACGCCTAACAACTTTTTTTCATAGAACCTCTACTTCTACACGCTCGCGTGTTCGCCGATGGACAGGGAGGAGGAGAGCCGCGCACGCAAGGCGCGGCTGCGGTACCACCAGCCGCCGGCGCCGGCGCTGTCGTCTACCGCGCAGGCGTACTACCACCCTCACCACGCGCGACCGAGCCGCCCGCCGGTCGTACAGAGCGCGTCGACGAGCCCGCATGAGATGCATTATCACCTCCTCCATCATGCGCAGCCTGTGTTGCCACATTTTCACGATACGCGGTGGAGTAGGCTGCCGCCTGTACAGCAGCGCACACCTGCGACGGTGCGGTATGCGGCTCCGACCACGACGACTCAGGTTCAGCAGCAGCAGCAGCAGCAGCAGCAGCACGTGGAGAGCCCCGTCCCCAGCGCGCCGTTTGCGAATGCGGGTCCGCCGGGTGTGCAGTTCTATCCTACCCCCGTTGTGCAGAGTGATAGTTCGCTCTATCCGCCTTTGAATAGTGATTGGGCGAGGGGCCGGCGGTTTTGATGGGTTGGGATGATGACGGCTTTTTTTTCTTTCCCTCTTCTTTTTTTCTTTCTTTTTTTTTTTTTTTTTGGCATTATCTTTATTCACACACGCACAAGCACACGCATACGCATTACGCCTCTCTTGCGACACATTTTTTGCACACACACACACACACCACGCACACCTCGGTCATGCTGTTATCTTTTTGGCACCGTCATATCATATCCGTTTTTTTTTTCTTTTTTCTTTTATGTTTATGCTCTTTTTTTTTTTTTGTCGCATCCATTGGGTTTTGTTTTTCATGTTCATGTTCACGTTCACGTCCACGTCCACGCACCCACACAATTCAATTCACAAACTCGCAATGCAATTGCCCTCCACAACCCCCCCTCCCCTCCATCCCCGCGTCATGACTTTACTTTACCCTTCGCCTTACACCCCAACAACCAGTACAGTACAATTAAATTGTAGTACCAGCCCAGTCCTCGCATACACCACCACTATCACCTTCATCATCTTCATCTTCATCATTCATACATACATACATACAGACATCATAGCCCTCGGTATAAAGTATTAGTAAAGTATCAGTATCAGTATCACACACGCGCGGTACATAGTAGGCGTAGTTAAGTTAGTTAGTTTTTTTTTTTAGGTAGTTTATACATATTCATACTCACAACATACACAGCACGTCGCGTTACCTTTGCATTCCATACGTACATACATACATCCCACGCACACCACCCATAACCACCATCACTACTGCATCGCATACACTGCATACTTACTGAAATGGATCGAATCAGAAAGAATATCAATCTCTCCACATGGATGTATAACGCGAGTTGCTTTAGGTCCGTTTTTTTTTTTTTTTTTCCCGTGCTGTAAGGGTATGGTTTTCTATCGAAAATAATCTAAATCTAATCTGAGTTCTGTGCTTGGTCTGTTCTGTTTCTGAGATGGCCCAGATGGGAGATGGGAGATGGGAGAGGGGGAGATGTGGTGTGGATGAGAGATGAGAGATGAGTGGTGGGGATGATCGTGATGTGATGGGGACTGCCCCCAACCCCCTGTGTACATAGATACATAGATGCATATGCATACATCTACATCCAGGAAGGAAGGTGGAGATGGATGGATAGATGGATGGATGGATGTGTGTACGTACGTACGCAGAGGCATGTGGCTGTGGGGTGGGGTGTGTGCTGTGATCTATTCTATTCTATCTGAGAGAGAGCGGAGTGGGGGGTGCTTTTTCCTTTCAGGTTTCTATTCCGCGTAATAGTTGGCGATGGCGATGGCGATGATGGAATAGTGTCACAAAAAGATACGGTCTCTGGTTTGTTTTTTTTTTTGTTCGTCCCACACCTGACTACGACTAACTTGCTGTGGCTGCTGATCAACAACCACAAGGGTTTGTTGGAGAGGGACTTCTTTCGTACGTACATGCATATATGCATATATGCACACAGAAGTTATTCGTGTGTGATGCCCAGGACAGGCAACCCTACCCGTGGGCGACCCCTAGTGGGTTCTCCAGTCCAATGGAGTGGGGTTCCCTGTCTTTAACTGCTGCTGGGGTTTGATCTCCAATCTCAACCTTCCCACCCAACTTGCTCCTGCGCGGCCTACTTTGTTTTCCGCTCCCGTGTGCGGCGCGCATGGCCAGTTTACGAACAGCCATTAATCAAGTCTCCATCTTCTGCGTGATATCTAATAAATAGGCTAACGGCTAACGAGACACACACACGCACAGACAGAGACAGACAGACACGACAATAGATCCATTCATTCATTGCATTGTCGGGTCTCGTCTGGTCGGATGACCCCTGCCTTCGTCTGACCCCCCTTTTCACGGCTTCACGGCTTCAGGTCCTACATACTTACATACTTAGCACTGTAAGCAGTGCTGCGTGCTGCGCTGGATCCAATGTGTGCACCCCCCCCCCCCCCCCTCCATATCTCAGAATCACAGGGATGCAGGATCGGTATGCATACTTGGCTACCAAGATGATGGATGATGATGATAAGAATAATAATCTACGTTCTACGTTCGTATACAGAGAGAGAGAGAGACAGACACGACAATAGATCCATTCATTGTCGGTCGGATGACCCCTGCCGTCGTCTGACCCTTTTTCACGGCACATACATACATACTTAGCACTGTAGCAGTGCTGCGCGCTGCGCTGGATCCATCCGACCGCGATCGATATCGATATCGATATGTGTGCCCCCCCCCCCCCCCCCCCCCCCCCCCCCCCCCAACCACAGGAAGGGGGGGGGGGTTGCGCACCCGCGCCTCCCACCTCGAGAGGTGAATGTGCCCCCCCTACCCCTCCATATCTCAGAATCAGAGGGATGCAGGATCGCTATGCATACCTGGCTACCAAGATGATGGATGATGATGATAAGAATAATAATCTACGTTCTACGTTCGTACGCGCGAGATGGATCCGGCCTGCATCGCATCGCATGGGTTACGTGCTGGCTGACCTCGTTAGTGGTTCGGCGGTTGGCAACGCCTCCAAGGCCCGGCTCCAATGAGTAAGTGAGTGAAACAGGCAGGCAGGCAGGCACCCGCCTCCGACCGACCGACCGACCGACCGACCGACCGACCATGGGTATATTCTGATTTACCATCCGCTTTCACGCCTGTGCCTCAGGCCTGAAATTTGAAACCTTCAAGTTGCCTTACGCACATACCATAGTGACAAGGCGGTTGTGGTTGTGATGGCCGCCCCTGCCTTGCCCACACCCGTTTGAGGCATCGATATCGCGATATGTAAATCGGAATCGACACCACATGCACGCGTTACGCTTGATTGAATCCGAGCCATCGATAGTGTGTACAGGGTATGTAGTGCACCCACCACCCTTGTGTGTCGTTTATTCCGTGCGCCCTTCAACCCCCCAAGCGAGCGAGCGAGCGACCCTAAATACGTAGCCGACGAAGCGATTGAGTGTATGTATTATTCCGTCATTCCCGAGTTGCTCCATGCTTCAGAAAAATTTGAGGAGCGGTCAATGTGTGTATGTAACTAAGCCCTTGCTCCAAGCTCCTCCCCCCTCCTCATTGTCATCGTGCGCGAAAATAGGACGGCTAAAGGGATGTGGCAGTCAGTTTGCGGGTCTTTTGGTACCTTGGTACCGGGGGTGAATGTTTCGTCCCCACTCCCATATGCATTTTGTGAGCGGGACGCGAAAACTTTTGCATTTTCTCGGAAACTTCGTAAGTAGCAGTGCGGTCGATTGTTGATGGCGATATTGATCCATGCGAACGTGGTACCACCCACCTGTGTTGTGTGTGTGTATGTGTCGATCGGGACGGACTTACTGTGTGTGTGTCGATCGGCCGGACTCACGATAGGAACAACAGGTCCAAGGAGAATCTGCGTCCGAATCCATCCCATCCCGTTCATAAATCATAATGCACAGGAAAAGAAATGCATCCTATCATATCATATCATAGCTCCTATGTGATATATATCAAACATAACAAAGAAGAGGGTCATCTTGAACTCCTTGTCCACCGGAGAACGTCATTCCGTCGTTAGCATCTTCCAGCGGGTCTTTGTCGCGTGCGTTCAAAAAATAGATCACGCGATCTGAATTTGCGATAGCAATTGGGCAGTGACAGAGGCTGGGCCCAGAACCGACCCAGCTTAAATATGTGATTTGATGGGCCTGCAAAACAGAGACGAGCCAGTTTATGTCTTAGTGCGGCCTTTACACCAACCCACATTGGGGGGTGACCCGACTTTCAGCCTTTGATGATTTTTTGTCGAATTCTCGACATTTGGCTTGACAGCTGTGTTGCAGGTTCGGTGCGGGCGCCAGATGAGATATGCCTATTTACCCATGTGCTTTCTTTGTGGCATGGCATTTCAATTTTCCGTCCTGTGGTGGTGGTGCCACTGGTGGTGGAGGTGACGAAGCCCTGTTTCGTCCATGTGTTTATTTGTTTGCTTGTTTCTTGGGCATCAATGATGGGGGTCTCTGATTGGAGTCACTGACAAGTGACCGTGAAGGCCGTCTGAGCGGGGCATAGGTGGCTAGGGTACAAGACAAGCTTCCGCTTGGATATGTAACAAGGTGCGTTCGCCTCGCTCGGTGTCTTCAAATCAATATAGTATCAATGAAATTGGATTACTTGAGGTCCTTCTGGTGGTGTTCTGTTGGTACGGGTGTAGAGCCGGTTCCTGGTCCTGGATGAGCTTGTCCTTGTTCTTGGGCGCGGAGCCAACCTGTTTCTGGCTGGTACCAGTCACTACCAGTCATCTCTGTGTAATATACTTCGCGACACACTGTACCGATTGGGGGCGCTAGAAGTGTACATAGTATTAGTTAATCGACTATTTCTTCCGGTGTTCCTCAAGGGTCGATGACGCCAACACTTGACTTACATCCACCTAGCCCAACTAAGTCGTGGTGGAGTGAATGGAGATCTAGGAGGCAATTGTTGCGATTATTCCATCGATCATCCGAGGTGATGCGCCTGCGGCTCCGTAGAGACCCCTCTTCACTTCATACAATTTTGGAATCATCAAATCAAATAAGGCAGACTGGGGTTAACTTAATTTTTCGTTACTGTTGGGTCACCGTTTTTTTTTTGCGAGTTATATTTCAAAATTTCATAAAACGGTAATGTAATGAAGGTCAGGTATTACTGAATGGTACCTTGACCACACCGTCGCCAGTCAGCGTAAATGCTGTAGTATTCAATACTCAGGGCTAGGGTTGAGTTGGCAGTCGATATGTACATATCATAGTCGTCACATCCTTGTATGAGTTGGCGGCCCCATCAGTTACATAGTTGTTCATGCGATGATATAGAATCAGACAGGGCGCGCGAAGTAAACGGAGTTGGCAGAAATCAGAGAATCAGGAGAAGGGTTCATATTGGTGTCTCGTCATAAGCTGTAACATCACCTACCGTTACTGGGACAGAGATTCAGACAGGATTGCCGAGCGCAGCACTTGAGGAGAAATCGAAATTCATGATGCTACATACGGCATACAAAATAGCCTCAGCTTTCAGTTATGGAGCTTTCGGTGCTCACACAGGACAGACCGTATGATAAGATGATGGTGGCCCTGACGTGATTGGTGAAAAATGGATATGTGTCCATATATTTCGGAAAGGATTTCCGCCGTACTTATCCGATGTGTGGGGTGTTTTGCCGTAACATATGAGGTGGCTGCTGGGAGCACATGTCAAAGGTTCGTGGCGTATGTGGAAGTTGGCATTAATATTAGGAGAGGCTATGTAACAACAAAACCTTGGCTCGATTAGGGAGTTGCAGCCTGCTAGGCACTCGACGATGGGGTAGTTCTGGCTTCGGGCGTGCCGGTGGCCAACTTTATTCGCGCTTCCTCGGCACGAAGCTGGGCGATCGCAGTGTCAGTAAAGGCCTACAAAAATTGCCGTCATCAGCAACTGGTTAATCATTAAGGTTGAGTAAAGCACAGGGGAGATACCGACCTGGGTGAAAAGATACCCGGCAAGCAGAGCAGTCACTGACAGGAGCATCCACAGAATGGAGTAACAGTGGATAATGAAGTAAGTTTTCTATCTGAAAAGAAACGGATAAGACCCTGTCGCTTACAAGTGCCGCAGAAGAGGGTCTTGTTTCTGTTGAAACCCATGAGTCTCTGACCGATAACAGCTGACAGAAGAAAAACAGGAAACAAAACAAGAAGGTATTGGATTCGGCCGTATCTCGATTGCAGAAATTATGCTCGCCTGAAGCCAACCCGGAACTTAGGCCAGCGAAGACACCCTCCTTTCTTGCTTCCTGTGGCGGTATGAGGAATCTGATCCACGATGCAAACTCAATAAGGGCACTTGCCTTGACCACGCGCGACAGGGCATCAGGCGGAAGCTGGTTCGAAGTTTCCATAGTGGTGTGTTGCAAGTTCTGAAACTGAACACCGCGTTCGTTTGGTCCACACCCGAACACGTGAACGGCGCGTAGGGTCACAATGTGACACGCGTTCTCTCACCAACACCGAACTCTTGTCGACTCGTGTATACCCCTGCTTACACTTCACGTTCATGTCGGAGAGCAAGAGAAAGCGAAGCCTGCAGCAGATACACGATGAAATCAAGGGTATGCACGGCTTCCATGCTATAGAATACTATTATGCTCAATCAAGGACGTGTTGTTCATTGAACAAGAGATTCTCTTGACGATCAAACCAAAATTGGACGATCCAAAACCGACGGCGCGTCCTTCTTTGACAACAGATCTATATCAGGTGGCTTCTTTGGCAGAGGCCTTTCTGGAACAGCGCCCAAAATCGAATAACAAGAGCTGGTTTCACCTCGCTGACAGCCTGGACCAGGAAGGTTGGTCTCTTCTCGTTACAGAATATATAACATCATAAATCGATCCTTTTTAGGTGTCAATCTCTGGAATATATCCGGACTGATACACAAGTCCCCGGAGGACGATGGGCGATTGCTGGTGGCGGCGCGTACGTTGTTCCTATCTGATTTACCACATTCGTTGTTTGGCTTACATCTCACAAATGACTTAGTGCGATTGGCCGCGTTTCGTCTCATCGAGGGTGGTACAGAAGTGAAGCCGGGGATAGAAAGTGCGTCTACCGGGCCTATTGAGGCGTTTCCACATGTACGCCCTGGGGTTGACCTCGGTCTTTCAAGGCCTTTTGCATGTGCTCCAATTGGCGAGCAAAACAGGAGCGACCCTTTCCGGTAAGTCTGGGTGTAATCGCTCATCATTTCCACTCATTGACCGTGATTTCTTCTCCCATCAGAAGTGGGAAAGCACGATGTCGCTGCGAGGGTGTTGACCAGTGCGGCCAAAGTGAGCCCCGTGTTGCCACTATTGCGATCAACTTTCGCTAATTTGTGACAGTATGAAGAACAATTGAGGAACACTGACGATCTGGATGGTGTTCATCGAATTGCTATTGCATGCGGTGCTGTGGTCTATTTCTCCAGTCGGATGGAAGCTGTGCGTACTTAACTCCTTCGTTCACACGTCGTAACCTCGTTTCCTGTTAGGCATGGCTAGAAAAAAACTTCACCGTCGCCGACTTCATGTCACAAAAGATAACAGGTCAGACAGCTTGGTCTTAAGGTTAGGTAGATTCTATCAAATAACATTCATCACGTGTATCTCCAGACGATGATCAGCGACTCGCCCTACTGCCGCTCCACTCTGTAAGCTGTCCAGATTTAGAAAGACCCATCGAACAGCGCCATCTGAAGGGTCTATTCCAAATATAGCGTCAACTTTTGGCATCCAAGTTCCACAGGATTGGCAAATCAATGTTGGAACAGCCCGAAGGCACCAAACCTTCCGATGCGGTTTTATGGCTCCAGAAGGCATTCACACTCGCAGACCCACTGGTGGATAATGTGGCACCTGGCGTTACGGAGCTCAAAGTAAGTGTGATGCTAAGTCCCTTCGCCGACATTAACCCCGGTTTTCCATGGACCTATCAGATATCTATCTTGCAGGCGCTAGGTCCCTCTCCTCACTACGTTGATCCATTGGGCGATCTGGCTGATTTCTCAACTATAGCTAGAGCATTCTTCATTGCAGGATCATATGACAGGGCCGAAGCTACTCTTGAGGAACTCATCCCAACCATAGATGCCTCCCCTGATCATGTAAGGATCGTTGATTCGACATATTCCAGACTTACCGACTGCTTTCGTTCTCTGTCGTTCATTTAGGCAAGTTCCGCATATCGTGAGCTTCGATGGCTGAGACTTGCTACCCTCAAACGACGAAAAGCAGGAGACACGGCCCTCCTTGATGGTGGGTACATGAAGCTTATCAGTCCGACTCACAATCTAATTCTGGTGTACTATCCAGCATTCAAGTCCATTATTAATCACATGGAATGCTCAGAGACGAATATCACAGAGTAAAGTTTGGTTCATACCATTGATTACACACACACGTTAACGCCACTTCTTCCCAGCATCCTACGGGACCTGAGGACCATGCATCAACAACAGTGGGTTCAAATCGGTCTCCTTGGAGCTTGAAGCACTGCGACTGAGCGAGGATATTAAGCACGCTTGTCACAGCTGTCCATCAACATTGTCTGGAAAAGGCGCTAGCCTGTCGTGCGACCGGCGAGGACTGCGTTGACCGGCTCCTCCTATCGTTAATCTTTCATTGTGCGAAGGACGAAGATCACGAACGAGCCCTGAAAACCGTCGACACTGTATTCACTGGTACGTGAGTCCATGCCGATACCTGTATCCGTCTTCCTTACCGCATTAAGCAACTTCCAGCGTTATGTCAAGCCGAGGTGGAACTCGACACGGTTCCCACCACAGCATGCCTTACCGTACGTTCTACACGCTCTTCTCGAACGCCGATGTTGATCATTCGCCTATCGTTCAGCTGCTTTGGCAGTATGGAGATCGACACTACCACGCCAAGAAGTGGACAGAAGCGGCTGACTGGTATCTCGCCGGCAGTCACAAGCTCTTCAGGGTGAATAGTCCTACGGCTAATACAAAATGCTTCCGCAAGGCTGCGCTGTGTTATATCGAGCAACGAGAATTTGCACAGGCGTCCACGGTAATCCGCCGTTGTCCCGCAAATGAGGCAAAGACACATTATGTCATATTCATCATCGCGGTACACCAAGGTCAGTCGCCACCGAATACCGACACGTGGATCGCATGAACTGACAATGTGGCATCGTTACCAGGATTGGAAACTGAAGGTTCGGTCTCCCCGAATAGCATGCGAAATTGCTCTTTATCGTTAACGTCAACGCCACTCTAGCCATTCGTGCCGTGCGAGATATGGTAGAGGCTCCGGACTTCGACCGAAATATGTTACTTCTCGCCACTCAGATCTCACACCAATCGGAGATGAAGGGAGTTCTTCTTTCGGTGCTTGAGGCACTTCTGAAGACCTTGAAGTTGGATACTAGCGGCGAGACGGCTGTAGAAGCTATGACACTTATCAGATGCATTATTAGACTCGCTTTAGCATTCCTCACAGAGCCCAGTGCCAACAGGTCTGTCAGGCACCCTACCTTTGCTGCCGGATCTTCTCACCGAATTTCTTAGGACAACTTTGATTGACACCGTGGTGAACCATTTCCGAACTGGTGCGTTAGCGAAATCAGAGCTGAATTTTTCACATCATGACAACGCATCCGCCAACTTCCAGCCAGGATTCTTACGGAAGCTGCGTGCGCCCGAAAGGCAATGTCTGTGATAAGCAAAGATGTCTCGTGGCTGTGGAGAACCGCCTACAACTGTGCTGTTCAAGGATGTTCAGAATGGGAACGTTGTGAGGAAAGAATCGCTAACCTCTTTGATATCGCAAGACATGTGGGTTTTTTGGCACTTTACCGAAAGGACTCAGACTTAATGCGATCTGCAGCTCCTTGAGGCTCTCTGCCAGGCGTCGCCGGTCGAATTGGATTCCGAAATATATTGCCATCTTGTCAACGCAAGTTTCTCCGCGGTTTCTGGACATGGTAACACTTTAACCGTCATGTATAGATTTCATTACTCATGCATTTGAATGTTCTAGTGTTCGCTGCTCGTGAAACATGCCTCTCGTCAAATGGCAAGATGGATGTGCGAATTCATGATCTATTTGCATCGCTTTTTTGTCATATGCGGAAGCTAAATTGCGCCCATTACAGGTGGAGCAAATGTCTGCTGTCACCGCGGAAATTGTTGCGTGTAAACACCGCATTGCGTCCATCATGGAGAAAGGACAGGTTCAGAAGGACGACGAAGTTCTTCGCATGCAGTATTTTATCCACACTTTGCAAGTCTTTGAAGCGGAGTTTCTGGCCCGAGGAAAGCTCTGGGACCGAATACCCAAACTGGTCGAAGTAAGTTTGCACCCTTATGATCTGCCGCTTTGTGATCAAACTTGCCACGATAGGAAGTCGTTAATTCAGGACCTCTGGCGCTCGGCACATACGAAGCTGTCGCCGATATACTGGTCTGTTCTTCATTCACAACTGTTCCATTCATTTCTGATTGCATGGCTTGCCCGTTCGGACAGTGGGTTGAGAAAGACTGTCCGATCAATGGTAGGTTGCAATCTTTCCTTGGAAACTCATCGACAAGCACATAATGGCCATCATGACTCACACGAGCCCATCTTCCCCAAAGTTCTATATGGGTGTTTAGAGGTGTGTCACTGTCTAAACCTGTTGGGTTTCGGATCCTGACGTTGGGCTCTACGCATGCAGGCGCTTCTTCGCGCGAGCCTGGATCACAAACACATTTCAGTGGACAAATTTTCACGATGGCTCAGGGCGATCTGCACGATCATCCTCGCACGCAACACGCCCGAAGACAGGGCCAAAGCCATCGGCTATGTTGAGCAAGCACTCGCTGTGATAGAAGACACCCATGACACTGACGAGGTCTGGACAATCACCTGTTTGACATGCTCTG
The DNA here is from genome assembly GCA_018855915.1 of Tephrocybe sp. NHM501043. Classification (NCBI taxonomy): domain Eukaryota; kingdom Fungi; phylum Basidiomycota; class Agaricomycetes; order Agaricales; family Lyophyllaceae; genus Tephrocybe; species Tephrocybe sp. NHM501043. Next base: position 32,651 of record JABCKO010007963.1, read on the forward strand.
CAAACTCCACAACTAATTAAATGATGCGCTTATCATTTGTAACCTCTTATAGCCGTACCCCATGGACGAACGACAGTGGCTTCTTGCAACATCCTACAACACCGGCATAGAATGCTTGCAGTTTGTCTATGAACTCTGACGAGCGCCCACTTAGGACTGACCGGAAACTTCCTTTGCAGTGGTGCCATGCTTGATGAAGCCAAGCGATGGTTCGAAGCATCGACCGTTATTTGTAGGTTTGTCTCAGGAGGCCAGGATCGTGCTGAGAAGGTGCGTCAGAGTAGCGAGGTCGAAATGCTCACTCATCCTTTGGCGCTTGTCCATCATCCCGTGCCGTACAGATATCCGATACGTACACCCACCTCCTTTCGCGCTATGGGCCCAAGTGAAGGTTTGTTTGTATGGCTTTTGAAGCCGATCAAAGCGTGTATACAGCTCAAGACTTTTTTCCAACCATCCTTTGGTCCTTCACCCCAACTGCAGGTCGCTTCTCTTCTCAGCATTCCTTCTCCCTTCGGAGGATTGCGTATGGCTGAAAATTTCTGTGTTTGGTTGCTCTCTTTGTAACCGCAACTTGCTGACGACGCACGAATTATCATGTTCTACAAACTCCGCAGTCGAGCTTCTATTTCCTGTTAGGATGGACACATGCTCGGCCTTATGATCTTGTTCCGTTTATATTTCAATAGATTCTTCGTTTGCAACCACTCATCGTCCGTACAATCAACCTCGGATTTTGCGAGATAAAGGATCATCTTATCATGTTGAGCATGATTGATGTGATACTCACACATGGCTCGCTTAAGCATTCGGTGGCAGGTGCACAACTCTCAAGGGGGTGGCGATTTGGCGATTGAACCGCGTGTCGAAGCCAGTTTATCGAACAGATTGTGGTACAATGAGCACGTTTGTGCAGGAAATCGTTGGAGAGACTGCAAGATGCGTGCTATTGGCAGCTCCGGTTGTCGTAATCGAGATTTTCTTTGGAGTGTCGACCGGGGGCTTTTCTCCATCACTACTCTCCTCCGCTCACAAGTTACTCCTCCCTAAGTACGTACTCCTCTACCAAATTGGTATCTTGACAGTGAGCTATTCCTTTTCAACCAATGTAATTTGCTTGATGCCTGACACTTCAAGGTGGTCTACTGAGTCAGATCGGAGAAATTACTAGTCTGCGCCATATGGATTATCCCCAAGATCATACCAATAGAAGGTGTATTACAAGTAAAATCTTCTATAGGTTTAATCCTCATTCAGAATGGCGCTTGCTATTTCGAAAGTTCGTCAAACCCAAACTGACTGTGGAAAATGCTCCCCTCTCTTTCCGTCATGTGTGAGTTTTTAGCGTAGGCCTTCCCTCGAATGGTGGAGACCTTCCTTTCTGTTGAAATCTTCCCCTTGCGTTCTGATTGTTTCGACGAACCGAGCTTAACAGCGGACAAACTCCTTCGCTGACCGAAGTATCAATATTGGGCCTGGATACCCTGTCTTTGTGTTTGCACTACCTTTTGCTACCAGACCCCTCTGCTTCCAAAATTGGATTCATCATATGCAGAACCAGCTGCCTTTGACAATTTAAGTGCACGCCTGGGAGCCTGAACAAAATGTCGAACTTACCGCGAGTCTAGAAGCGAAGCCTGGCCACCACATCTACAAGAACGGCAGAAGTGTCGAACCCCAAGATGGATTGGATGCTGCCACAAGTTGCTCAATCGACGCTAAGTACGGGCTCAATACGTGATAATCTTTGGTGCAGACTCAGTCGTCGGGTAGGAACGGGGTATATTTTTATTCCTGCGCCAACCCCGGCCCTGTGGTGAGTCCGTACTGGTTAGGTTTTGTTACTGATTCTGCCGCGCTATATCAGATTTAGGCACAAATACCATCGTATTGTGCTGGCATTGAAAAACATATTTGTTCATCAAGATGGTGGCACGGGGCGATGTCTTCTGGAATGCTGTTGATGCCAGACGTCTCCCACGGTCTATTTCTATATAATAACAACATGTTTCTACACTATGGATGGTGAAGAAATTTGGCTGCCAACCTGATCAAGGATGCACAATATCACTGGTTTGACATTCGCTTATTGTGGCGCTGATAATTGCAAATTCATGTCAGCCTTTCGAAGAAATCACTTAAACTGCCTGGGAATGTATTTTCAGCGATTAATCGTAAAATAATACATAGGCGAGACATTCCTCTGAAACTTTGGTCTGTGAAGAAAAGTTTACGGCATTCACTTCAGCTTGACTCAATGCGCCGAACTATGAGGGCTGTGAGCTGAATCGGTGGGTCGTCACTCTGTGCGGACTACAATCAATATATTTTGTTATGTCTCTAATACATAACCGCCCTGGTAGATTGGTCCGTGGAGAGTGGAGTTGCAAGAGTTCGGTGGTAGACTGCTTACTCAGGCTAGTGCGACACCCTTCACGCATCACGAAGTGCTGTGGGTGAGACAGCCAACCAAATCAGACCATATAGAGCCCTCATTATTAGAAGACAACACGTCAAACGGCATCATACTAAAACTGTGGCATACTAGGACAGTAAGAACTCGACGAACATTGAGCCATAAAGTTATATCATGTATGTACTACGAGCGAGTCAGTCCCAGGCGAATTACCAAAAGACTAATGCTTTTGTCCGTAGCCTCGGATGAAAGTCAAAAGAGTCGATTACGATCCCTCGAGGTTTCAGCATGAGCATATGGTACTTTGTGACTTTGGTTTGGAGGGTTCTATGGTGCTTGCCACTGCTTGATGATAAATTGAAATGGGTGGGATTTGTAAATGATTTCAATTGCCTCTTTTGGATGTTGGTTACTCATCGCCATCAACGGTTCAACCACGATGACAGACGTGTTCAGTCTCTTGACGTTGCCGACGACATCGACGGCATTCACTGCTTTGAAAGCCTCAGTATCAGATTCTCTTGATGGGTCGGCATCTCCTCGCCGCAAGGCTGCTCGCTTGGACGGCGACTCTGACGCTGCTTCCGCTTCTAGGTCGACTGGTCATGGCCAGAAAGGACCAATAAAGCTGACTATTGTTGGAGACCAACGTAAGAATACGTAATTTAACCATGCAGATTATACTGATCGGCCATCTCAGTGCCATCTAAGCCTAGAGATGGTGATGCACAATCGAAATTGTTGCGCAACTTGAACCTTTTACACCGCTCCATAAGATCAATTATGACGCCACCTAATCCAGGAGATAAAAGAGGGGATCCTCGGCTCATATTTCCTACAACATATGAAGCCATATACTCTGCCTGCCGATCTGTAGTCACCGTTGCAAATCGTGGAGAAGACCTTTATGATAAGCTGAGACTCGAGCTTCAACAATCAATCGGTCAATTGTCTACTGCTTTGGCAACCAGGGAGATTGAGGTATTGGATAAAGGAGACAAACATGAACTTCCCATCCTTTGGGTCACAGAGTTCGTCCGGGTTTGCGACTGGTTTGAGAAGACAATCGTGAGTGGTTACAAACCCAATCGCCTCAAATCTGACAACCCAGCACAGTTACTGTTGTCGTCATTGCTGACATACTTGGACCAAGTGTATGTCGTAAGTAAGGCTGGAATGTCCACGATTCGGTACTGTACAAGATATGAACTTTGGCCAAAAACTGACACCTCAATCTTAGCACTCTTGCATATGCCATAGTCTCCGAGAAAGTCTTTAATAATCCGGAAGTTCAATCGCGCATCAGGTCTGGAATACTCGAATGGGCCAATTATGAACGAAAGTTCCGTATGACACATCATTACCGGAAGAAAATCTCGAAGCTCTTCGCACATTTGATCATGCATAACCAATACACTTATTACGAAGCCCACTACATCAAAATCTCGCGGGAATTCTACTCAGCAGAGTCCGCTGAATTAACGCGGTCGATGACAGATGCTCAGCTGTTCTTCAACCATGTCAAAGATCGAATCGAGGAGGAAGAAGTACGATCTCAGGATGCATTACCCGTTGGAAGTTGGGAACTCGTTCGAAAGGCGGTAGAGGACCATATCTGGGGCGATCGCTTGGAATGGGTGGCGAATAACAGTGGGTTCCGTCCAGTTCACGTTTAAATGTTGCTCAACCACTGCGCAGCCATTGGCCTCTACGTGAAGCGTAAAGACTTTGTAAGTCTGGCCACCATATACAAGCTTTTAAAACGCGTCGACGGCGTTAAATTCGTAGTCGCCGCTTTCCGAGCATGCGCTCTGGTGAATGCACTTCTCTCTCTACACCTGGCTTTTCCTCGCTGAACAGGAAAATGTACAGGCACGTGTAGAAGGCATCGTCAAAGATGAAAAAGATGATGATCACATGGTGGAGCGCCTCCTCGAGTTCAAGAGCCTTGCCGACGAGGTCATATCTACCACATTCGTTGACGAGAAAGCAAGCCTCTCTTCCAGCGCGGTGATTACTTCACGAAACCCCGAGTTTATTTACGCACTTGGTGATGCTTTCTCCATTGGCTTCAAAGCGCGACGAAATAAGCCTGCGGAGATGATTGCGAAGTATATAGACCACGCGATGCGGAAAGGTCAGAACGCTTTGTCACAAGATGAATACGAAGCGACATTGGACGCTGCGCTGGCACTGTATCGCTTTACCGACGACAAGGATGTGTTCAGGACGTTTTATCATCGGTCGTTGGCGAAGCGCCTGCTTTTACAGAAGAGCGCTTCAGATGAAGTTGAAGCTTCTATGCTCAAGAAGCTCAGAGAGCGTACGTTTATTCCTGACTGTCGAGGTGAGAGGGATGAGTTGAAACATTTTTTGCAGAATACGATCCAGATTTTGGCATGGGTGAAGACATGTTCAAGGACTTGCAATTGTCGCGAGATGCGATGCGGGACTACCATATGAAGCTTGATAGCAACAGTTCAGGCCACAAGCTCTCTGTCATGGTTCTGCAACGTAGTGCCTGGCCATTCACGGTCCAGAAGACAAGTGTTGACCTACCTCCCAATGTAAGCTTACAGTTCCGCATTTCGGGCCTTCTAAAATGTGCTGCTATATTCGTAGATGCAAGCAGACCTAACAGCATTCGCGAACTATTACAGAAATCGCCATACAGGGCATATCCTTGACTGGGATCATGCACTGGGAACAGCAACACTGACGGCACGCTTCAATGCTGGCAAGAAAGAATTGTCCGTCAGCTTATATCAGGCTGTCGTGCTGTTACTTTTCAACAACGAGATTGAATGGCGATACGCAGACATTCTGGAACAAACACGCATCGGTTGAGTCGCCTTCATTTTATCCATCATGCGTCACCTTCTGACGAGTATCCCACCATAGAACCGGAGGAGCTGAAGAGGATTCTGCAAAGCTTGGCATGTGGGAAGAAGAAAGTTCTCAAGAAGGTCCCCCCTGGGCGTGATATAGACGAAAGCGACCATTTCAGGTTTAATCCAGACTTCGATGACCCACGCACGAAAGTTCATATCAATACCATTCAAGTAAAAGTTTCGGTAAGCGTCACAACCAGCTTCACCGAGACGAGGGAATTGATTTTTGTCTTCAGCCTCAGGAGTCGAAACGGACGAACGACTCAATTGAGGGCGACAGAAGGCACTATCTTGAAGCCGCGATTGTTCGCATCATGAAGGCACGCAAAGAGCTCATGTACGAGCAGATCAAGACAGCAACTATCGAAGCCGTAAAGAACCACTTTGTACCGGGCGTCGAATCGATTAAAAAGCGAGTTGATTGGCTTGTGGAACAAGAATATTTGAGAAGGGACCCCGATGATAAAAACAGGTTCTATTATGTTGCTTAGATCGTTGGAAGCCCCTCAGACACCTGTTCCCCCCTCCGAACATCATCTACTCCCATGTATTACATCTCTTAACATGTAATGGGCATATTCCTCAAATTATACATTCAAGCCAAGTAATACATGTCGCCGTCCACAAATAGAAATACAGATAGAGAATGATGAGCCTCATACAAACGATTAAGCGAAAGAAGACAGGATCAGAGCTGTTGAAGGAGGAGACAAGGGGTGCGCAAGACGGCTGGATGGCCGTGTCTGTGCCTCTTCGAGACCATTACAGAAACATCCACATCCAGTAGGACAGATAGGAACATCAAGACCATTCCAACAAGATATGTGTGTGACATGAAAGCACTGTAGGCAACTCCTTGATAATCCTGGATTGAAGTCGAGTATCAGTATAGGCCAACATGAATATCCATGTCACGACTTACCCTTGACAGGACGACGACAGATGGTGCACTTTGCCATCGAACAGGTTGCAGTACATGAGGGGCAGTGATTGGCATTTTGGGGGAGAGCCATACTACATCTTGTGCATGTCCGAACGAGGCCTTGGGAGGTTGATGTAAGTTGCAGTGCAGAAGGAGTAACTCTAATGGCCCTTACCAATAGTAAGTTTGCGGTTTTTATCGAGCGGTTTGATTTGTCGTTTGACCGACTTCAGGAGCTCGAGGCGTTTGTGGTACAATTGCCATCTACACATGAGGTCTGCATAAAAGCGGATGTGCAATCTAAGTTGCTCTAAGAAAGCTTCGTTAAATAAATTCAACCGTCTGAAAAGAGCGTCAATATCGAAGTGGGAACAAAACATAGCGACGGACTTTTCGGAGAGAACATCTATCGGAGGTCGGAATACGATTGTCTTTTTGTACTCGACAACATGAGTATTGCTGGGATCAACAACCTGTGCCAAGGGCGTCCGTCGGGTTTGTGCAGTGAAGGTGGAGGTGGAGGAAAAGGAGGGTGACGATTTCAGAGGATGTGATGCCTCATTCCAGGATTTTGACGCGGTGGGTGGGGATGCCGGTGACTTCGGCTCTGGATCTAGAAGCCCCTGGTCCTTCCTTTGGCGTCTACGAATATTCTCGACCGCGTTTCTCGTTGTTTCAGTTTGAACGGTCATGCGTAGACGTGGTCGCGGTGGGACAGCAGGCGGGTTAGAAGGCGAAGGGCTAATATTGGCCGGTGCTTCAAGAGGGGTCGTCAAACCATCCTTGAGTGTATCCTGTACGCCGCTCATGAACTGCCGCATGGATCCCGTGTTGAAAAGGCTGGACCACGACCCGCGCGAGGAAGTGGACGATGTCAGCGAGGTCCCGAGCTGTTGCTGTGGGACGGTCGGCGTAGAGGAGCGACGAGGCCATATCTGCGGCCGTTCGCTTTGGGGACTCGGGTGATTTCGAGCAAAACTGAAGTAATCCATCTCACCAGTTGAGGAAAGATCTATGGTTCCATCGGGGCTGATGGTAGTCGATGAATTTGAAACGATCATCTCGTAGACTTGGAGAAGGAGTACAGATAACATGGCCAGCATCTGAACATCCTTGCTTTTCGAGAAGTCGCTGTAACTAGTGGAACATCTATTCAAAAAGTGCCCATTGAATCAATAGTGGTACTTACAGTCCCTTTATGACCTTGACCGCAATATCATCGAGTACTGGAATAGTCTGAGAAGAAGATGGAACGAACGACTGGAGGATTTTGAAGGCGCGTTCGTGGTCATACCGGCCATGGAGTCTCGCAAACCTTGCGTTCTTTGCGCATACTTCCTTCAAACCACCTCCATTTCCGCTCTCAGGCAGCTGTCCAGCATTATCTGCCTCGCTAAACACGTAGTCTCGTGCCACTTTGCGATCGCCCCCTGCGAGGTTCGTTGTGGGGCCTAAGAACACAGTGCTGCGAGGAGGAGCTGAAAGTAGAGCATAGCTCTTCAGAACGTCGCCGAGCGGTCGTCGCTCACCGCCGTCTGAGACTGCCGACTTGGGCTTGGGTTGGAGAGTGAGTAAATTGGTCATGATACGCAGAATGTTGTAACGATCTCCCAGGCGACGTATTTCGCCCGCCTTCTGGTGTCGGTCCTTTGCAGAAAGGCTTAGGCGACGTACAGCATCGGATATCAAGGCAGGCGATTGGAACATGCGAGGAGCAGGAGCGGGCTCAGCTGGTGGGGGAGGTGTAGACGCAGGTTCCTCCGCTGGGGTCGCTGGTGAGTCAGATAACCCTCGTAACACGTTTTTAACAATGCGGGTCGGTGCACGGAAGAAGCAAACCAGTTCACCTGACAGAAAACTTAATATATAAGCACGTCGCGACACGCCGGAAGAAGCATACCGTTAGGACCAAACGTTCCTTGAGACGTTCTTGGTTCAACAAGGTTCTTTACAGTCCTGAGAGTCGTGCATGAATTGTCCTTATTTTTCCGTCTGCCAACAGAAACAGCTGGCTCATCGTCGTCGTCAGAAGAAGACTCCGACTCCATGAGAGTGGCTGCCCCCGGACGTTCATCTTCACGGAAAAGCAAGAACCGTAAACAGCTCTCGAGACATGGCCGCTGCTGTTCGCGGATGGTTTGTAGGCGGCGAAGCATGAACGCACGGTCATTCGGGGAAATGAGGGGATTGCGCTCTATGTCGACCGTTGGGGTGCCATCTGGGTGGCTCGCCTGTGGGTAGTCGCGAGGAAAGCTGAAAGTCACACGAATGAACACAGATGTAGTGCCGCCCCAAGGTCCGTGTAGCCCGAGAGTACAAGTTCTTCTCTTCGTAAGATCGTGCTGCGAGTATTGGCTGAGTGAGTTTTTCAGACTTGAAGAGAATAGTTTCGATCACCTTCTCTAGATTAACCTTGTTGGGCTGTAATTTGTTCAAGACCGACGTAATCCTGGAAGATCATCAACACAGTACAGGAGCACAAATATTATGAGCGCACTCGTCTTGCAGAGTCTGTGTCTGGCTTTGACTCGCCTCTCCTTCGCCTCGCGCCCGACTCTCGCTTCTCTTCCTTTTCTCTCTTTCCCTATCGTAACTGTCTAGCTCCGGATCCATATGCCCGATAACAAGGCCATCGGTGCTTGCATTGGCTAGATGTTCAAAGAACTTCTCTCCAAGCCTCGACCCCTCCATACTCTCCCCAGCTCCACCATCGCTACTACTACGGCGCTCGCCAACCTTGACATTCGACAACCAGGTAATAGCGTCCATCTTCGTCGAGTTGTTATTCGGGCCTCCTCGACTCATCGTGCCGCCTTGATTGCGTGCACTGACCGCAGGCTTTGGGCGAGGAGGTAACGGTGCGCGTACCTCAGCCAGGATTGAGCGATGACCAACTGGAGCGGAGAGTTGAGGCAAATGTTCCATGCCCTCAGGGGGGTTGCGGTATGATATACTCGGTGAACGTCCACTTCTAGATGGTCGACGTCCTCTGTTTGGGGACACGGTATGGCCAACTTCCTATTAAAAGAAGTTCAATCATCCGGTAACGCATGAGAGCAGGCTCTATGTGCGTACCTCCATGACATCAGGTGCCACTGGCCAAAAACGTAGAGTGCGATCCTTGGACCAGGTAATGAGCTGATACTCGTCTTCTCCGCCCCTTCTCCAGACAAATTCCTTCACCACATCCGTATGACCTTCGAACAGCTCTACAGGCGCATCGGGTCTCCCCGCACCGTACATCTCGAGTGCCGTCCTCCCTCGCTGAGCAAGACTCAGGAGGCCACGTCCGAAGGGAAGGACACGCGCACGCCAGACCGGATATGAGGTGTGTATGGTCGCTTTGGGTTCGCGATCTGTAGTGGACGTGTCCCAAATCTTGATGGTCTTGTCGAGAGAGCAGGTGACGAGCTGGTCGCGCCGGTCGTGTGCCCAGTCGATACCGTATATTTTGGCACCGTGCGCCTTAATGCGCTTCAAAGGCAAGGAGCCTTTCTATTTCCCCTCTTGTGTGAGTAATGAGTAAGGAACGACTTGTTCCAGAGACCTTACCCTACGGTCCCAAATGAGCACTTCGTCCGCGTGCGACGATGCAATGATGTTGGCGTCCTGACGGTTCCATTTAACTTGGGTTCCACCGGCTACTGCACGTTAGGCCTTGAATAGACACTTGAGGGCGCCACTTCTTACCTTTGAATGCAGACATTCCGAAAATTGGCTTCCTCGTTTCTCGCAAATCCCAGGCCCATAGCCATGAGTCAATTCCGGTACTGATGACGGTATCACATTCTGTTGTGTGCCAGTTGATGTCAGTAATGGCACGATAATGCGCTTGAAGGATGAATTCTATTGACGTCTTCCCCACCAAGAGAAGGTTCCATATTAATCTAAATAACTCATATTTAGAACAAAGGGGTGTCAGTGTTAGACGAGTACGAAGACGTACAGTTTCTCGCTGGAGGTCGAGACAATGTATTCAGCACGCGACGGGTGGGGGTTCCATTGCACGTCAGCTACATCCCAGGTACCTCCCTGAGGAAGAAATCGAGGAATCTCAAGAGGTGCCTCCAAGTCGATAATGAACAGCCCTCGTCGACTGTCAAGTCAGATTTCAATTTTTAAGTCAAGTATTGACGACGGTCACGTACGCAGCAAGCACAATGTCGCGTGAGGAAGGGCTTATGCTCATCTAGACTCGGTCAGTATAGTCACAATTTCCAGAGGACCAACATACGTTTCCAACAGCATCACCCACAAGGCCCTTCATGTCGATTTGCAAGCTTCTTCGAAAATTGGTCCCTTCCTCAGGAGACCCAGGCTCTGTTGGCACTAGAGCCTTGTGTTCTTCCACCACCTCAACTCTGCTACCACGCCTCCTTCCCAACCGTTCCGAATCTACGCCAGCGAGAGAAGCGAGAGACGATCGTCGAGAATTCAGTCTGCTTGTGGGGTGTGCAAATGCTGGCGTTCGAAGCCACTCTTGCCCAGAGGCTAGAGACGGTGTGGTTGAAAGTAAAGCATGTTGCCTCAAATCTATACTGCTCCGTCTACTGATACGCGGGTCATCCAGATATCGAGACTGTCTGGTCGGTGACGGCTCATTCCGCTCGGACATGCATGCACGAGGCTGATAGGAGTTAACCTTTCTTCAAATTTCAAGGAGTTGATGATGTAAACTTGTGGGTCCAGAAGAAAATGAATGGACCCGTCGATTCTTGCGTGTTTTATATGGCAAGAATAGAGTTCTTTAACTTGTGCACCAATCACTCAACGCCTTGAACCGCTTACAAATACAAAAACTCACCAACTTTCCAATGAATGTGGTAATAGTTTGGCGAGCAGAAGAAACCTGGTGTTTTTGTCGACAGTAGCAAGGGTTCATTCAATTTCCTCACCACGTCCACGTGGTTTCCATTATGGATGTGGAGACATCTATCCATATCTAATCTGGTACTACACATGGTGTCTTGCCTCCTGAAAAAATACTTCTTTTCGCTACGTCTTCCCTCTGAGACTCGAGGATGTCTATGCAAGCGAATGTCAGGAATCGATAACCCAGAGCAGGTAGGCATGAGTGGCTGGAATTTAGAAATCATAGCGTCCACATGAATTTCTTGATCTAATTTCAATTTGTCTTGTATCACTTCCCACCGATTCGCTTAACCTGCCGGTTTCGACTTTCACCCGGTTCACATTCACGTTGTCGAGACTAGGATGTTTTTGAAGAACCTCTTTTCTTCAACAGCTCTTATAGCCCTTCTTGTAGCGACAACGTCGGCTTTGCAAGAGTTTCTCGATTTCCAGCATCAGTCATATAACGACGGCCTCTTCAATCCACTTGAGGACCTTTCGGTACTCTCAGAGAATGAGTTTACTCTGTTGAGCCACCCTGCGTTCCCTGCTCATGGTGTCAGGATCAAGAAGACGAAGTTGTGTGACGAGGGTATAAAGTGAATCTCGAAATTTGGTTCATCACACGACTCTGGTTGACTTTCGAGTAAAGCTCATACACAGGCTATATCGACATTGAGGCACGACACCTATTCTTCTACTTTTTTGAGAGTAGGAGCGACCCGGATAAGGATGATGTTATATTCTGGACAAACGGAGGAAAGGACTGAAGGAATTTCGTGGAGGATGTTGTCGCCTGACAGAGAATCATTACAGGACCTGGATGCTCGTCGTCTCTCGCTGTATTTATGGAGTTGGGTACTCGCTCTTATCTCTCCCAGCGTTCGTAGCCTGACTGTTACCTCCTAGGACCGTGCAGAGTTTCTGACGCAAATGGCCCGAGATACTTCAACGAGGCTTGGAACTCAAATGCCAACGTTTTCTTTGTCGACCAACCTATCGGTGTCGGCTATTCCTATGCAGACTACGGAGAATCCGTGGTATGCGACACTCTCATCGCTTCACCAAACCACACATGACTATTATGATACAGGGAACCTCAGAAGACGCCGCTGTTGACATTGCTGTCTTCGTCGCCATCTTCTTCGAGAACTTTAGCAAGTTCAAGGGCAGGGCTTTCCACATGGCCGGAGAATCATATGGAGTGCGCCGAGTTGAAACATCGTGTGTCTATCGTGCTAATTCTGATGTTAGGGACGGTACATTCCTCTCTTCGCTGCGGAGGTATATGATCAGAATGCCCGTCTTGTTGAAGTAGGCTTGACTCCCATCAACCTCACTTCAGCTATCATCGGTAAGTTTTGAGGTCGTTCCTTCTGGAAATATCATTTCAATGATTTGATAGGGAACGGATGGACTGACGGGCTAAGCATGGTACTCTCATATTACGACATGATGTGCACCGGAGCATCTGTGTTGCCAATCTTGGATATTGCGTGAGCCCAATTGGTTCTCTATCAATACGTTTGTTCACTCTTTCCAGCTCCTGTGTTTATTTGAAGCAACTCGTGCGTTCCTTACTCCCAGCAGCCTTTTGATCTAATATTTGGAATGGTTAGCTCCCTCGATGCGATCAATGGATAAAGAAATCGTGTACGGACACCTACGACCACATCAACTGCCGGGCTGCATTCGACTTCTGTGAAGGAGAATTAGCCAACTCCTTCTACACTACAGGTAGGCTCCAGTCGAGTTATATTAAAGGATATCTTGATGTCTTTTTTTCAGGTAAAAACCCATACGACATCAGCAAGAACTGCGAGGGCGAGCCAGACGAACTCTGCTACCCGGTGACTGGGTAATCTCCACTCATACAACACCTACAATCCCGCTGACCCTGTCATCACAGGCATATATCCAAATTCCTCAACAGCACTTCGACACGCTCCCTCCTCGGTGTTGACCCCTCCGTCCCAACGCCCTACTCAATGTGCTCAAGCCCCGTCTCGCAGGCCTTTGCGCTAACTGACGACCAAAAAACGCCCGGGACGCCCTTCCACATCGAGGCTCTCTTGGAGCGCAAGGTCCGCGTCCTCATCTACGTCGGCACATACGATTGGATCTGTAACTGGGTTGGCAACGAGCGGTGGACGCGCGCTCTTGAATGGAGTGGCCACGGGGAGTTTACGGAGCAAGATCTACGTGTGTGGAAAAGGCATGGGAAGAGGGCAGGTCTTACAAGGAGTGCGAAGGGGTTGACATTTGCTACGGTTGAGGGGGCTGGACATATGGTGAGTTTTGCGATACCTTGCGTCAGAAGGAAGCATTGATGGCGTTCTTTAGGTGCCGTATGATAAGCCTAAGGAAGCGTTGACGCTAATCAACCGTTGGTTGGCGAACGAGGAGCTTTGATAAACCCAGGAATTATATACAGCTAGCTATCAGTGGAGAAGAACCTAACATATGCAATTGAGCTCGTGCCTGAAAAGGGACGACGAGGGATGATGTACGTCTTTATCGGCTGCTTCAGAGGTTCAGCGCTTACACGAGGCCTACCAGCAAGTGGAACACCGAACACAAGCAAGACCATCTTGTCTGCTTCCTCGGCGGCAACCTCATGTTGGGCGCTACCACCTCTGGTGCATCCAC
>JABCKO010007964.1:0-10965 GCA_018855915.1 Tephrocybe sp. NHM501043
GGCAATCGACGGGATGCCACAGTACCGGACTGCAACCGCGCCTTTTGTCTCCTCGAACAAGTTGGAGTAACGTTTCACGATGAATGCAACAACTGGTACCCCAGTATTCAATTATCTGCTTCGACAAATTCATAATCTTTTCTGGTTCGCGCGTCTTGGTGGCGCATTGTTACGATGATAGCTTAATCGGCGAATATACTTTCAAAGCTATCAATTGCTAGCCAGGTCGAGTTAAAGTTGTTGAAGGGATATACATCGGACACTTCCTCTCATACTGGAGTTTCTATAAAAATCTCCGGAGGATCTTGTGGGAAGTTGGTCTGACAAGTAATCCTCAAAATCGACAGTCATGCAAACCGACCTGTTATTCTATTGCAACCGAAACCAGTATTCTTATCCATTCTAGAGCCATGAACAATCTAGGGCATATTGGTTCCTCCAATTTGCAATCGGTCACAATAATAATGAATCATCGAATATCAACTCTGATTCCCTGTGTCAATTTTGATCCTTCATAGCTTTATCCCCTTACCTTGCTACCTCTCAACCACCTCTTTGCTTGAGGCCTGAACTGAACTTTGGAAGGATTGGAATACCGCAGTCGGACGCAAAAAAAGGTCGGGAGCAAATACAGTAATCCTCTGCCTTAAAAAACCATGGAAATAGGGGTAGGGTGACGAATGAGAATCAAAAGAAAAAAGCATCGTCATCACAGTTACACCACAGACAAACATCAGTTGGCAAACAAGATGAGGACGATGTGAAGCGTGGAATCATGACACTATTCCATGATAAGCAACGTAAATACATGACATTGGTATGGAAAGAGAGAACTGCGTCAGGAAAGATGAAAGGGTTTATGAGGATGGCACAGGTGTGGCCTCCTTCGCGAGCTCAGGGGTCTTATCCTCTTGCTTCTCCTCCTCTCTCTGCTCCTCAGCTACAGGCATAGCAATTGCCTCGACCTCTCTCTCTTCATCTGCCTCCGCCCTTGCTCTTGCCTCCGCCTCCGCCTCCGCCCCCGCTTTTGTCACAAGCTCAGCAACGGCATCCGTCTTCTCCTCTGTCACGGAGACAACCTTGGCCTCATCTGGGATCTGAACAACTGTCTCCAACTCAACTGATGCATCGACCAGCGCGGCGACAGTTTCCTCGACAGTCGTGGTAGCCGCCGGTGCTGATTCCGTTATTTCAGAAACGGATTCAATTACAGGTTCAGGAGCAGGCGCAGGCGCAGATGCCTCAACTGCCACCTCTTGCGCCTCAAGAGTAGCCTCCTTCGACGCGACTTCAGGCACAGGTGCATCTTCTGAAGCCTCCTCCACGTTGGCGTCTGCTACCTCCTTGACTTCTTCAGCGCTTGCTTCTACCCTGAGTTCCTCTTCTTTCGCCTCCTCCTGAACCTCCTGTTTGGGCTCCTCGAAGACCTCTGAAGTACCCTGAACCTGCATGGCGTCTGAGGCAATCTTCACGTCTGCAGACGCAAGAGCTGTCTCGGCGATGTCCGCTTCGACGGGTGGAGATAAAGGTTCGGCCGCCGAGAAGGGAAGGCGCGTGGGGTGTTGAGGAGGGCGGTGGCGCTGTCAAGTGTGTGTAGAATGTAGTCAATGGCGCAACATTGCTTTAAAGCTCGCTTGTAAGAAAACATCACATGTTATACATTCCGACTCACTTCTACATTCCCATCGGTTCCGTGGGCTACACAAAGATACAGCCATTCACCAGCTTTCATCTCTGGACATGAAGCACGCGTGCATTCCTGCTGCAGCATGGTAATCAATGGATGGGTCAAGTCCTGTGCCAATCGTCTGAACTTTTTCAATGACGAGGCCGTTAATGCAAAACACAGAACAACGCACCTAAGCTGTTCATAAATCCAGCACGCTTCGTCAACCGTAACCTCATTCTT
Organism: Tephrocybe sp. NHM501043; assembly: GCA_018855915.1. Classification (NCBI taxonomy): domain Eukaryota; kingdom Fungi; phylum Basidiomycota; class Agaricomycetes; order Agaricales; family Lyophyllaceae; genus Tephrocybe; species Tephrocybe sp. NHM501043. The sequence goes on from JABCKO010007964.1 coordinate 1,910, forward strand.
TTTCTCCTCAGTGTCGTCCCTTTCGTCCCTGGCCTCATTCTTCTCGCTTTCGTCTACTTCCTTCTCTTTACCTGCACGCTTTCCAGGAAGAGTAACGATAGAGTCGACATCATGGACGTCCAGGCGAATGAGCAGAGAAATGTACTCTTGCAGCTGAAATGCACTGTCCAGCGAAGCCAATGAAGGGAGACTCTTTACTGGGTAAAAAGACGAGATTCTTGAGCCACGAAGGGGTCTTTGTGGTAGAATAGCCATTCGCCGTCGTTGTAGTCTTCGTTTGGCGCGACCTTGCGAAGGTGTTGACCTGGCAGAAACTTCAGGTAAATTACGTAATCGATTGAGTTGGTTACTCCTTCACCAAACCAGATTAAGTTGCTTATCCTCTACTTAGAACTATTTCTCACCTTCACGCAGTGCTGGGAGCTACTATACACATTTGAATTTGATAATCGATGGAATCAATACGGAGAGATGATCTGAAGAGACTCAGTGGCATTTCCATCGATCATAACCGATGGGGTGTCCCAAAAGATTGTGGAACGCATGAAAATCTGAAGGCTTTGGCAGCTTGAAAATCGTTTATTTATTTAGAGTGCTCGCACTTCGAGACAACCTTTTTTTTCTCTCGGAATAATGAAATGAAAATTGAATTGAAAGATATCACCTGAGAAGAATTGCCCACCTTGCTCAAATTCATTCACCCAGACCTGTGCCCCGTCGCGAGCCCTTGGCTCAAAGTATGAGATTTGACTTGGACTCCTTTTCAGACCACTCCAGCCACCACATCGCCGGTGCGAGACTTTTCGTCGTTCTGATATGGAATGAAGATTCGATTTCGAAATGTACAATCCCAAACTCTGCTGAGACCGAATGGCGAAACCCATTGATCCATATCATGATATAAGTATTCCCCTCAACAGCAGCTTTCAAAGAAATAGCGTTGCCCAAAAATAACGCATCCAACAACCTGTCTTGTAAGAGTTAGGTGCCCGAAGGGACTTGAACATGCGTCCATCTAGTCTGTAACTAAGCACTTTGAGTGCTGTATGGGGTTCGATTTTTGCAATGTCCTCTCGGGACATGAATAACGCATCTTCTACCAAACGACGATTTACATAGCCCTAAATTGGTACGCTATAGTGTTGAGAGAGAACGTGGGAGAGAGCTTTTATTGCTTCACATCGAATGCCTGGTATCATCGATTTGCATGACAAATTCGGAATACACCTAGTCCTCTGTTGTCAATTGATTACAACTCGCTGACATTTTACATTTACTCTAATCTTATCCCAACTCTTATCTCAAACCACGATCACCATCTTTTTCATTCATGACCATTCCGAAACGCTCTCCAAGTCTTAACGTCTGTGCTCCTTAGCTCCTCCTAACAATACCCATCGCAATGGTCACTAACGCATACAAACGTAACTTGAACCTGAAGACGACGAAACAATTGCAAAATATGGATTCGGAATGGAGCTTCAGCTGTCGCACCACGCCTTACAGCGCCTACTCTGACTCTGAATCGGATTCTGACTGCGAAATTTCTGTCCCCAAGATATCAGAGGACTCACGGCTATTGAACGAGCTTGATCTTTCTACGAGGGATGAGACGGTACAGTACAAGCCCAACCCATTCAGTATCGCAAAGATCAATGCTGCATCGCGCGGGCTTCACCGAAAAGTCATGACTACAGCTACTTCGAATACGAGTAAAGCTTCTCTTGTACTGTCTACGGGCGGCAAGTGCAACAAAGCCAAGGTCGTCGCTGGGAAACAGAAATCGAACAGCATCATCGACGGGCTGAAGAAACATTCACAGAAACAGAAAGCCACTAACATATCAAAGCCACAGCCAGCTCAGCTCATTACCTCGAGGCCTCTTGCTACCATCATAAAGCCCACAAAGTCTCTTTCGCGTTCCTCCAAATCAAAGCGCTTTCTTCCTCTCGTACCCGCTTGCGCCAAAACTTCTATCCAGGATACCATTCATAGGCCAAACTCACCCTCGAAGCCAGAGGAGAATCAGAACTTACATGAAGCTCTGGAATCGACGCATATAATTACCTCGGAGCCAGATCGAATTCAAAGACCGAGTTGTGAAAGTATCTCTGCACATGGGCATCAAATTACGCATATACCCAGCCTCTCTCCAAACGCGGACGTATTATTCCCTCCAAGCCAGAACTACGACTCTGAACACCTAAAAGAGGGCGATATTCCGAATGACGGCGTTGCTACCGTGCTCCCGATGGCTCCGCCGGAATGTTCTGACTCTAAATCGTATTCTCCACGCGCCACTGCCCCACTTGTTTCACATGCACATAGCGAAGACCGGGCTTCTCTGAGCAACCGCCATTTTGAGCCATTTTCTATGCTCGATCAGACACAGCTTCTCAATAATTCCGCTCTGCATGTCCCCTGTCGAGAGCTTCAAGACAGTCCTTCTCGACACGAACCGTCCTCTTTCTCGTCTCCTGCAGAAATGCACTCTAGAAATGCTAGATCTAATTCTTTCATGGCGTCATATGATCCGAGCCGTATGGCAAAGTCTTCACCACTCCGGCCAGGGCAGCGCGTAATCTCGGGGAATGCCCCGGCTTCGTTCACTTTACAGGCTACGTCAGAATGTAGTCTTGCACCACCGTTCACGTTTCGGCCTCCCAGCAGCAACGTTAACATCGGAATCCTAATGAAAGGTTGCCTTTCTCCCTATTCATGCCTCCTTGACCTTTTAAATTGACTTTGAGCAGATCGCGCCGTTACTCGACGTTCCAACGTCACTGAAAAAGCAAAGTCACTCACAAATCTTAGTCATGGAGGTACATATAACCCCTCGCCATTCGTGACTGCTCAGAGCTGCATATGCCGTTCTCGTACATTTTGAGCCCCGCTGACTTGGACTTATGTTTTATTCTAGCTACTCATCGACAGGAAAATTATACACAGGACGCCAATTTACTGGACGCCAATTTACTGGACGCCAATTTACTGGACGCCAATTTACTGGACGCCAATTTACTTAGATTCTCTTCATCCCTGAGTGGCACTTAATGTATCCACAGCTTGCTTTTACACATTTCAAATCAGCACGGTCTCACATATATGTATATAGAACTGTACGTAGGCAGGCAAGTAAATGGATATTTAGGCGCAGATGCACTAATATTTGGTACTGGGTTGACGTCAAGATTCGTGAAGAGGTCAGGGTTAAGGGCGTAATGGAGAGGAAGGGAATGGAATAGAAGGGGGGTAGGTAGTAGGCGGTAGGTAGGGCGTAGAGTGTGAATGTGGGTGTCGCAAGATCGGAAAGGTGGCACTAATAGACAAATCAAGGTATCGCATGACAAATAGAAAAAGAAAGGACAGGAGGGGCCCGACGAACATAACGGGGATGGTACATGTAAGATCACAACAGAATGACGATAGAGCTCTCGAAGACAGGACGCGGAGCCGTGCGAGGGTATTTTGGGGTGGTCGGAGGGAGTTACGAAGGCGGAAGTAAATTTCAGTGTATAGCGAGAAGCCAGTCCCGCTTCTTTCTAGATCTGGGGGCGATCTACTGATCCTGGCTAGACCCAGCCTGAACCAATTGCGCCGCAAAATCCAGTTTCTTCGGCTTGATCTTCCTTCTCTCCTCCAAGTCCTCGTCCTCGTCCGCGTCAGAGCCGCTGACAGACACCGATCCCGCCCGGGCCCGCTTTCTGCCTCTCAGCTCATGCTCCAGGGTCTGGCGAGTTCTTTGTGGCTTCCGTGGGGCTGCAGGGAACAGCAGCTTCGGCGGGCAGTGGGCGTCTGGAGAGTAGTCTGGGTGCTCTATGGGGAGCTGAGACCGTGCGGAAGGTGAGCGGGGCCGCCCACGCTTGTGGTCGTATAAAGGATTTGGAAAGGTTCCTCGAACGCCTCGGCTATTTTTAAAGTGAGCTCTAGGTCAGAAAAATAGAAGATGAAATGGATGAACAAGACGTGACGCACAAAACGTATGTTACAGTCGGCCTTTCTAGCTGCTGGGGCGTGTGTGGAGAAAGACTGGGCGTCGGGCTCGCGCTGTCTGCGACAACAGACGCAGGCGAAACAAGGAACGGGTTGTTCGGTGAGTCACGCATTGGAATAACGCGTTTTGACCGCCTTGGGGGCTCGGGCGTCACTGGTGCTGCAACGGGAACCACAGTCTTGCGGTTCGACGGCGGGGGCGACATCGGTGCTGAGCCTACGCTGCTCGTAGAGGCCGCGGCTGCAAGACGGCGGCGGTATACGAGGCCCGAGGGCAACTTTTTGCTCGGTGCTGCGGGGAGAGCAACAGGCGCGTCGCCGTCCGATTTGCTCAACCAAAACGCCTCCTCTTCCGTATCTTCACTCCTCTTCTCGCTCGTACGCTGTTTCTTGTTCTTGTTCTTATTGTGATGCCCATTCTCAACCTCAGCCTCGCTGGCGGAAGAGCCTTCATCCCGATCCATATCAGCATCTGTGTCCGAATCGTCGCTCCTCAAGCTCCTAGAGGCGTGTTTCCGCTTGTGATGGGTGCGAGGGGGTGTGGGTAGAGACGCAACAGATGCAGAGCGTTTCAATGGCCGTGGCACCGGCGGGAGTGCCACTGGAGAGGAATCGAGCATGGCGGTGCTTGCCACTGTAGTTAGGTTGCGTGTTTTCGGAATGGTGGATTATGGTATTCTGTAAAAGATGGACGATGGTGTTGGAGAGGAAGGAAGTTGGTGACGCAATGTGGGAAGATGAGGGGAATGAAAATTCAATGGCCTTGTTGTTCTGGTCAAGGCAGCAACAATGCAGGCATAGTCCAAAGTGAGCCAAATATCATGTGAGCAGCGTTTGATATCACGTGATATACGCGCCGCATTCCAACCCAGACTCTTGACACTTACACAACCAAAAAGCCATGCGCTACCTGTGCGGAGCTACATTGACCTTGACATTCGCAATACAAGCTATATAAAGTGTGGGAGGGAACTCGGTAAGGACTATAGCCTTGGCGGAGAATGAGTCAGGAAAGTTAACCTGGAGAGTCGTCCTTGACCAAGCTTGCAACAAGCTTTTCGAGGCATGTAGACTCAACAGATACTATTTCAGCACTCCAGAACATCTTCTTTTGGCCGTGCGCAAACAGCTCAAGTTCCGCCTCCCAACTCCTCTCAGCCTCCCTGGCAAAGCACTTGACCTGATCTTCTTGACAAGTCACATTCGGGAATATTGAAACGCTGCAACGCACCAATTCTTTTTTGAGGATCTTGGAATTGTTATTTGAGACTTGACATTGTTGCAGACGAGACGCCACACTCTGGTAGACATTTATAAGTACGTCAATGGAGCCTTTACCCTTTCCTTTTATTTAATTTTGGACCATAATTTCTTGCCACTTCTATCACAACTTCGTCTGTCTTCAGACAACGGCGTGGCTGTGTTCCTTGTCACTCGTTCTTTCATCCGGTTTTCGGTGTAAATGGGCTTTATGTGACCAACATGTTGGTGTTGTCTTCTTCTTTTAAGACCATATTGAAGATATACATTAGCCTCTAGAAGACAATAATAAGGCTATTTTTACTGATTGAAACTGGCCTCCAGGCCGACTCCAAGCCGCCTTTACTACGAACTGTTCATACTTCCTCCTCGGGCAGCTCTTTTAATCTGTGGAATCACTATTGACTAGCTTTGAGCGTACCTATTAAATGACATCCAACTCAGGTCTGGCTTGGCACATTGGTGGGGCAGTACAAAAATAGATCCAGCCCGGGTGCTCCGCCACAGTGTGAATTTGGACAGAAAATCTACAAACGGATTCAGGAACTCGTGAAACACGTATAAATCTTATAAAGACCTATGATCCAAAGCAAAATTTATCCCTTCGGCATTCAGAAACCAATCCTGAGCCTGTGAGAGCAATCAGCGCCACAAAGTATGTCTTAAAATCAGTTGCGTGAGCATTTTTTGACAGAAGAGGATGTTCAGAGATGGAGCCCATTTTTTTATCAGTCTTTCAGGATAAATACAAGCGAAATTAAGGTCGAAGGGAGACAAGGTCAGGTCAGGAGTCCATTTTAAGGCTGCCATGAGGTTCCTAGCCTTTGTTGCTTCCTCAAGTCTTATTTGTCTTCACTTGAGTATCACTTGACCAAGGAGGTATGTGTCTCAGTCTCAAGAAGCATAAAAGCGACGAGAACCCATCATTTGAACTTACTTCGTTGGTCTATCAAGGCCGATTTGTATGCTTTTCGATGAATATTTTTTGTATTAGCAATCGTTATTGGATTTTCACAACTAGAAATACTGGAATATGTTACGATGCTCATGCTTTCGAAGACGGAGCGACATTCGGCATGATAGAATGCTCGAGAGTGAGAGTTGTATACTAAAAGGACACCCGCAAGAAGTCAATAAATGGCGATGCATATGAACCGTCCGACGTACACGAGGATTATGTATGTAGCCCCAGTCAAAACGTTGATCGAAAGCTGGCAAACGAGCAATGCTATTGATATAGCTAGGGAGCAAACGTAATAGAAGATCCCTGTATCATAGCCAATGTCCGATTCAGCCGTGGTCAACGCCGAGCCCATGATGGGCGGATTGTACACACCGTCAAAATGAACAAGCCTCATCAGCCCAAGGCTAGTTCCTGAAATACTCGCGGATGCTTTATACACACAGAGGCCCGTTGTCACTGCCTCGATGATGAGCCCCTGGGATTCAAGATGCGGCTCTCACGGAATTTGAAGGCGACCCACCAAAATAGAAGAGTACCACGAGTGCACTGGTGATAAAGGGTTCATAGAGGAATTGTCTGAGGCTTAAATCCAAATTCTCAGAGTTGCGCGTACACATGTTGAGCCTGTATCCAGAGATGTGTTGTCCTGGTGTCCCGTTAGATCATACTTATTTCCTGTAACAGGGGAAGTAGACTTGCCTAATTTTCGATCCATATCAGCCAATACCACGGCCCCAGCGACCAGGATTCCCGGAAACATCGTAGACAAGAATATGGTAATTCTTCTACTGCGGCCCCACAAAGCCCATGTGCGCAAGGCAAATATAACTGCTCATAGTGTTCGACGCTTAGGATAGACACAGTGAGAGCAAACAGATAGATACCTTCGGAGACCGATATGGAAATGTTTGCGGTCCCTTAAAAAAGAGCGAGGACGTGAGTGAAAACACAAGTTAACAAACTGGCAGGCGCACAAACTGTGTAGCTGATGTATGCTGTGCAATCGACCTGGAGCACTATGGCAAAGGTGTTCAGATGGCTCGGAGAGACTATTCACTTTACTCACAGTATATCCCGAGTGGTAGGATGATCATGGGCTGAAATCGTGCAACGATGTAAAGAGCTTTCGGAATGGTCCATTTGGACTTCCAAATTACCGATACCTCGCTCGGAAATGTGCACGAGTGATCGTATACCTAGAGGAAGTCTATAAGTGAAAACAAATTGCAGACACTGTAGAAGTGTAACAAACACATAAACTCAGACAAGCGACTACTCAGTTCATTTTCAGCAAGCAGAACTCGCGATGAGAGTGGAATTTACGTACCATTCATGCATTGAACAACGAAACGCTTGATATAATCAATATCGAAAAGGATAGACATCGGCAATTAGCTCACCGCAAAGGCTGTCTGCACTTGTTCGTTGTGTCCAAAGGTTTCGATTGAGTTCATTTTGTATGGGACTTCAGGCAAAAGAACGGCCGCTGAGACGCAGACGTTATAAGTGGCGAATGAATGGATCTACTCTCGGTTGATTAAGCCAGGTACATAGCGCGATCGACATCCTTTCGTGTCGATTCAATAGAGGGAAGGTAAACGTTTTGATGTCGGTGCAATCGCATATCAACCTGTAGGTCTGTCGTGCCAAAACAACAACAGTGGTTACAATCGAATCACACACCCTGACGAAATTGTTAAACGTAGCCAGTGGCGGACATTGTGCGGATTAACACTGAGAGATCTGGGATGGGCATCTGTCACAAATCTGCCATTGAGTGAACACTTTTACAAATAATCATGCTATATCGAGGGTGTGAATGTTTTCTTCCACTCTGCAGTGGGATTCCTACCCCAGACGTCCATATCATCTCGTAGCTGAATCCTATCATCACCAAAATCAAGTATCCTGGTCTCGACCATATCAAGGCAATAAGAATCGACGTCAACAAAAAGTGTCTGTAGTTGCGAGGCTGTGGAGACCACCGTTAGAACATCCTCCCACCATTGGTCGTCAACAAAAGCCTGCTGTCCAAGTCGTAATTTGACTATTTTCAGTGCAGGAAGCCAGCCTAACCCGACGAGCGGGGTTTCCGCTGGAAAACAACCAACGTGGAGTTCTGTCAAGTTAGGGAATATGTGACCAGTAGCTTCCAACTTTAGAAGCTCGGTTCTCCCGGTGGAGAATGACAAGAGTGTCGGAGATGAATAAGTGATTAAGTCGACGATGTCAATGTCAGACTCGGAGGAGGCAAGCCTCGCCAGACTGCAAGATGTCGTATGCTGGTGCATTTTGAGAAAAGCAATGCAACAAAATCCATTCCGACAGATGGTGTGATGCAAACATTGCAGACGTGTGCTGTAAAGAACGCTGAGGATCGGGATCGCAAGACAGTCTCAAAACGTGATGAAGATGATTGTCTCGTAGATGATGGACTCGACCCGTCGCTGTGCACACTTTGAGACAGCAGAAAGTTGATGCGCATATTGAGGATACGCGTGGGAGGCAAGTTCGAAGATTCTGTCCTCGACTTCTGGGGGGAACCTGAAAGTCCCAAAAGGTGGGCACTGTACATGTGGCGCCCTGTAAACTTGAAATCATTCCAGATATCGTACATACGCCTCACCTGCATTACAATATCAATATTGAGAGTGTTCACCAAGTACTTGTAAGAGGAGAGAGTGGATCGAATTATGATTAATTGATTTGTTAAGATGGACTTATCACCAGACAAAGGTCTGTTTTAGGAGAACCACCCAATTTTGGCTATCATGTCTTTGATGCCATAATCAACCATATTGGTTCGTGTTTGTAGGTACTTGCCGCGACGCGTCCACCC
>JABCKO010007964.1:16222-45936 GCA_018855915.1 Tephrocybe sp. NHM501043
AATGTTTCCTTCCACTCCGCGATGGGATCCCGGATGCGCATCTCATCTCGTACCTGAATCCTATCATCACCAAAATCAAGTACCCTGGCCTTGACCTCTTCAAGGCAATAAGAATCGACGTCAACAAAAAGTGTCTGTAGTTGCGAGACTGTGGAGACCACCGTTAAAACATCATTCCACCATTTCTCGTCAACAAAAGGCTGCTGGCCAAATCGCAAGTTTACTATCTTCAGTGCGGGAAGCCAGCCTAACTCGACGAGCGGAGTTCCCACTGGAAGAACACTGACGTGGAGTTCTGTCAAGCTTGGGAAGATGTAACCGGTAGCTTCCAACTTTAGAAGCGTGCTTCTCCCAGTGGAGAAGGACAAGAGTGTCGGGGATGGGGGAGTGATCAAGTCGACGATATAAATGTCAGAGAAGTCAAGCCGTTGCCAGACTGCAAGATGTCGTATGCTGGTGCATTTTGACAGAAACAATGTAACGAAATCTTTTCCAACAGATGGTGTGATGCAAACATTGCGGACGTGTGTTGTAAAGAACGCTGAGGATCGGGACCGCAAGACAGTCTCAAAACGTTCAGCATAGGTCATGCCTGGCAGCATGAACCGTTCTTCGAACGTGGCGAAGACCATTGTCTCGTAGATAATAAGCTCAACCAGCCGCTGTACACGCTTGGAGATAACAGCAAGATGATTCGCACAGCGCGGATACGCGTGGGAGGCAAGTTCGAATATTCTGTCCTCGATTTCTGGCGGGAACCTGAAAGGCCCAAAAGTTGGGCTCTGTATTTGGACATCCTGTAAGCTTGAAATCTTCGCAAGTATTGAATGCCTCACCTCCATTACAATATCAATGCTGGGATCGCTGTTTACGAAGTACTTGTCAGAAGGAGAGGAGGAGTTCGCCACCAATTTTTGGCCATGATTTTTTGATGGCGTGATGGCACAGCCATCCAAGTTCCTGGGCCAATTGCTTCTTTTCCCTTTTTAACAGACCTCACATTGGAAATAAAGAAGTTTCGACGTAGCCCTAACCCCATGCCTAAACAACTGGTCTAAGAAAGATCACTTAATCAATTAGTCTTGGGACTCCCGAAACTAAAAACTGGTACTTACTCCTTAAACTATTCTTTTTCAGAATAGGAATAAGGACCTCATCAACAGGTTCATCCTTGGTGTGCTTTCTCTAATAAACTCTTGAAATCGTCATTGACCGAAGGAGAATAACCTCAACAGGAGCCGTTGACTACTCCCATTTTATGCACATATATTCAACTGATTAGCACCAGAACACCATCGTCCTGGATCGTCCACTGCCTTTCGAGCTTATACCCCTCCCTCCTCGGCGACCACACACACCGTACGTACCAATACGCGATCCCAATGAGTGACACGAGATACGCCACAAAGACGTGTAGCTAACCAACCACAGCACGTCCATCAGTCATCGGTCAATGTCAATGGGAAGGTTCAGGAGGCTACGGCTCACCCAATATGGCAAATTGTCATACACCCGTGAGCCGTTCGACGGCGGGATGAGCGGAACGACGACAAGGAACACATTTGAGAGGCAGAAGAGGACTATGATGGCCTTGGGCGCGCGGAACGGGGGGTTCCATTCCCATACCTTGTAAGAAGGCGTATAGAGGAGTAGCAAGCCGACTGCCACTAAAGTGTTGATGATGGCCGTTGAATAGGACGACACTGTGGGGGGAATGTCAGGCGCGACCGTGTATGATGAAGAAGGGGATGAAGGGGGGGCACGGACAGCTGATCATGAAAAGATACGCGTCACCGGGTGGTGGAGCCAGCATGAATGCGCACGAGACGAGGTATTGCGTGAACAGGCCTGCGAGGGGCGCGTTGAAGGGCTTGTTGCTCGCGAAGAAGGAGGGGTAAGGGAGGATGCCCTCACGACCGAGTTCTTGGACGACTGCCAGAGGAGCGTGAGAAAGATTTTTTAAAGCTGGTGTAAGGGTGTACATACGTCGTCCTTGGGTGAATTGCCCTGCGAGGAGGTTCCCCAGGACGGAGAACGCGACGAAGACGCTGAGGGCCTTCTCTGTTGTCGGCCCGAATAGGTTACGGAAGAATAACGCACTGTCGTGTAAATCAAGTCGGTTAGGATGGGTGGAATGAGGAAGATTCTAGACATACGCGACGATTCTTCGACTTCCTAGTATGTCGCCTTTCGAAACCACGGCGAAGTACGCGACGTTCACAAACATGTACACCATTGCAACGCAGAGCATCGCCAGCGGGGCTGCGCGCTTGATCGTCCGGATGGGGTCTTTGACTTCTGAGAGCGCGTAGTTCGCATTTGAGTACCCGATGAACGACCTGCCACCGAAAAATGAAGGTCGGGCCTGGAAGTCAAGGCGAACGACACTCACCAAATGACACTATACAGCCCCGTAACGAAGGCATTAACGCCAGTGGTGCCGCTTCCCTCCCAGAACGTGTTCCACGAGTCAAAGTTCCTAGGGGGATCGTAGGGTTCTCGAACGGCGAAGCCTGGCACGCCCACGAGCGAGAAAATGCCAGAGAAGGCGATTGCGCAGAGGATGAGGAGCTTGGAGAAGCCGAGGAAATTTTGGAGGCGGAGGCCGTGCTTGTGAAGGGTCCCGTGGATGAGGAGGCAAAAGGTGAGGCAGAGGAAGGCGACGAGGCGCGTATTGGTACGCGTTGGGGTAAGGGAGAGGGAGTGGATTACGTCTGGGAGGAGGTGAGCCTATCAGAGAGAGGGTGGATAGATAATCACGGACGGACATTCGCCAAATACGACGCTGTTGGCTGCTGCAGAGCCCTGGAAATCAGGGTGAGTCGTCAAAGACGGAGAGTGAACGATGGAGGGCGGACCGTGATGAGGGCGTAGACTGAAAATGTGCAAGTCGTCATGAACTTTGGTCGTCTATAGATGAATTCTAGGTAATTCTTCTCTCCGCCACTACGCGGAAGTCCCTGTAAGGTGACTTGGATTGAGTAAATGCTAATATTTGATATACCAGAGACGAACAGTTCCGAGTTCAATATATACGGTCGTTCCTGCGGCAGCAATGAGGGCCCCAATGAGCCACATTAGCAGCGCTACGCCAACACTGCCAGATGTGCGGAGAATGACGCTGGGTGTTGCGTATATCCTGTAAAACGTTGGGTTATATTCTTCAGTTCTCGAGAGTAAGCCAGAACTAACCCGGTTCCAATAACACGGTTGAAGATTAAGAACACGACACTGAAAAGTCCTGTATGTCTTCATAAGCCAGAAAGATTAACAAGAGGTGGAAATGCCGCGCCTAGCTGCCGTTTCGATTGAGGTATGGCATCGAACGCTTCTCCTATCTCTCTATCTGCAGCAAAGTAGATTTAATCTGAGAATGTCAAGTGATGGTAATTCCAGACATACCGTCCGCGTCGCTTCTTTGAATCGCAACACCGTCCAATGCACTTCTATGATCATTTGAAGCTGTGGCGTATGTTCTGTTCTCGCGACTCAAGAGGGGTTCGGTGTCATCCCCATCCCTTGGCAGCATGGTGAGAACGTGAAAGCGAAAAGAGAGACGACACGACAGGAGCCGATAAGGAATAATAGGCCCATGACGGGAAAAGGCAACCCAAATTGGTTCGTGTTTGTAGGTGCTTGCCGCGACGCGTTCCATCATGACGTCGATGACACTCCCACTCACCACTCCCATGAAATCGCGCCCTCAACACCCCAACGCCATTCACCTTTGATGGAAGAGTTGCTCCATCTTGGACTTGGAAAAGATCATGGTTTCAAATTTTAGGGCGTGTTTGTAAGTGCATGTTGCGACGCGCCCTGGCACATCCCTTCCGCGCCTTACATGCATGCCTCACGATTCCCTCTTTGATCTTGCGGCCAGGCCCGCCCTCCCTTGTTGTTCGACACAATTGGTGACTCCAACGCCCGGCCCACCACATCTTACAACTTTCCCTCGCCAAATCGACATCTCTTCCTCGGCCAGACAACTGATAAAACCTCCATCCGTCTGGCTCTGAACAATTACAAGGCGACGCAGGGAGTGGCATATATTGACATACAGTACGTCGAGCCGACGTGTCGATCCCGCTGAACATCAGATTCACGACTTTACTAGCGCGTTAATGCCCGCGATCTACATACATACAAACCGGGTAGCAAGATCACGACGAGACGTATCACGAACTCAGGTTGGCTAGAGCTAGGACAGACTTGTGGGCGACGCTTGGGTGGCGGGGAAAAACGAATGGGCCCTGGGGTTGGTATCTTCAAGATACCGGCTACGCCCACTCCCTCGCTGACATGCAGACTTACCTTTTGTCCAGAGGCGGGTTCCCACGCACGCCACCCACATTGAACAACGGAACGACGAGGGGCTCTGGGGTCGGGGGGTACCGTTCGCGTGGCCTCGCCGTTGCCGATTTGGAAATACCTTTTGATTTCGAGGTAAGCAAGGTATTATTCATGTTTCTGTAAGAATATATAAGGCTTACCATCGATCCAGAGAAATTTCGTCATGCGCTCTACGATGCCGCCCTACCTACAATGAACATCGAACCCTGTGCAGGTGTTGGGTTTCGGGGCACCGCTCTCCGCGTAGCCTCGGACTCGAAATTTGACAATAAAACCTTCGGGTGTCGTGGTAAGCTTCATGTTCGTTGAATGCATATTTAAAGCTTACGTTTATTCCAGTTGTACGGGTTTTTTTTTGTGCTGTTACGCGACACAAACAATGGACCTCAACTAAAGAGCGATTGTGGGAATTAAATTGGCAACTCGGTTCAGTTGGGAGGCAGGCGGAAGCGATTCAGCTGGGTGGGAGACCACTGGCTCGTATCTTCAAGACTCGCGAATCACGCAGTCAACGTCTTAGCTCCATCGATGCACTTTTAGGGGACAAAGAACTTCATGCGCAACCTGATGGGATGAAGAGCTTGTGCCCGCCCTCGTGGAGGTGGCTCAGAAGACGGTGTTTTCGAATGACGATATGGACATCCTAGGTTCAGAGACCACGATCAAAGTTTATAGGGCACGAGAGGTCGTTTCCCCTGCTTGCTGGCACCCAAAAAACGCTTGCGCAATGTCAAACCGCGATCCTCGTAAACTTCAACCAGGAAGCCAGAGCTGTTACGGTCCGTAGGCGGGGTCTATCGAGGCTTGAAAGGCGAAGAACTTGTAGAGCAAATGAAATTTGTCGCCATTCTCAAGAACACCACACCTGAGATGAAGCCAGCTGCAGCAGACCCCAGTGATGCTACGATTGACAAGGTTTCGGGTGCCCACTCGGGCCCCTCTCCACTCCATTGCTCTTGTAGATAGTACATACACAAACCTCAGTAGCTACGGTGCGACAGGGGCGCTATGCGCCCGAGGCATCACAAATGATAAAAAACAAAAAAGGTTTCGAGTGTTTCATATTGCACAACGTGACATAGAAAGCCCCTCGGGGGACCTCATAGGAGGACCTCATAGTATACCTGACCACCACCCAATGTACTTTTATCATGGACTGCATTGATACACTTATTACACAAAGAAAAAGGTTGCCCACACATTGAAAGGCGGGATCCTTCGAAATAGATTTGCGGCCAACAGATAAAGTGCCTCTTGTCGAGTAAAAATGATACATTCTTTGCAGGGAAGTGCGCCACCCACAACCCTGACGGCCCTAGCGCACAACCTCTGGAATGCTTTGCCCTTCTTTCTCTCCAGGACGAGCGGTATTGACCGTCGTGACCGCGTCGATGACAGGCGCCGTGTGCAAGTGTAACGTTTAGCGGCTCAAGAAGTAGGCTTCTAAGCCCTCGCCAAAGTCTAGTCTTCGTGTTCTGAGAATCGTTCGATTCGGGGATGAGATAGGCGAAAAGTTTTGGCGAATGGATCTTTCACCAGATACCATGGTATTGTCACAACCATCCCTTCGGAAACCCTGTGCGTGAAAGAAAGCCCGCTGTCCTTGCTCTCGAGTCAACATTTTGAATGAGTTTTGCTGCTGCAGCGCCGAGAACCAGCCCCCCCAGTCCCACGCGAATCAACGTGGACAAACCCTTGCGATGCTTCGATGCTTGAGGAATCCCACCATCTTGCGTTGGTAGGTAGGTGTGTGCATACGGAGGGCCATGGCCACGATTACCCGCCTCAAGCTGGCCCGCCGTCAATGCGTCAAGTCCAGTCCTCCCGCTATAGACGCTAGTTGTACCGCCCCCTCTCCTTGTCCAACCCCCGCGCATCACACCCTCCCTCAAACGCCCACTCTTTCAAATCCTTCGCATGCCCTAAAACGAACGGCGGCACTTGGAGTTGAGCCCAACACCCATAACGAGGTATGGTGTTGACAGCGGCCGGAGGGTGCGTCCCTACGCTTCAAAAATGTTATGCTACTCCCTAAGTCCTCGCGTATTGAAAATGCGATGTCCCCGCCACCCGCCACCGCACTTAGAGCTGGACCTGGACCCAGCACGCACGCTGAGGAGTTGACGGTGAGAACAGGGGCGTCCTTCAAGGTAGAATCTCTATCGCACGACCATGATGACGTTGAGTTATCATGGTTCGTATCATTGGCGTGTCTTAGGCAAGCAGCAGAAGATGGACTCTGAACCGCGCGCGAGCCCCTCCTTGCACGCCCTAAGGATTCGTGAGCCTGCACCCACAACTTAGATTGTCAATGAACCGTGCCGATATTTCTGGCCTGAGCATGGTTGGAATACTGAATGAGGCGTCTCTCTCGTCAGCACTGAGAAGCGACGCAGATGCGTGAGAGTGAATACTATAAGGTTTAGGGAAAGCACCGATGACAGCCTTACGAGGTGAATTTTAACCCCGATATCCAGAAAACTAGATGACTTCGATATAGAACCTTTGCTCTCGACGTGATCTTGCTGCCGGGGGTTTGGTGGGGTCGGCGGTATAGGTTAATTAATGGGGAACTGCTAAAGCCGTGTCCAGACTCCAGTGGCGTTCCGTGGACGGGTGCATGTAGAAACAACGTGCTATGCACCAATACATGACACTCCCTGCATTTACCATTGACTATGAACGGCTATCGATGTCGTAAGGAGTCCGACTAGATGTCGCACTTTTCATCCGCAGCAGGGGATATGTCTGTTGTCAGATGTGGTCAGTGGCGGATTGGTACTGCTCTCTGGTTCAGGCGCCAAAATGGGACAAGAGTTGGTGTGGTTGAGCGTAATTGACGACGAGAGGCAAGTCTGCCCGGAAATCACGGCCCGGTTTGATGGGAAGTTCTTGGCATTCGTTCTTTCGCTTCCCCCCACATCGATGTTTTCGATGAGTTCGTTTCCTCGAATCCACCTCATACAAAATCGCGCCTCACTTTAAACAAGGGTCGAGGATCAAATGGTTGCAATGGATCAGCATCATCAAGCCTTTACAGCGACAAGTCTCACGGTGGGCACAGAGTGGGGCGTGACGTCAAACCATTCAAATCCTCCTAGTATACTGCACTATTGCATGCTTGGGCGCTCATATTACCATGTCCGAGTCCTCCTTGTTGCGGCAGAGGAGAAATGAACGTGAAGTTACCGATCCTGTGACACACCTACCGCTCACCGTCCACGACCACGTTTCTGGGGAGCTAGACGACCTACTGCCACGTTTATCTGAGGAACAGGACCAGCTCTCGCCAGACCAACGCAATGAAGATGAGAAGGATGATTCCAAACAGCATCATGTAGGACTGGAACACATCATAGGAGAAGAACTTCGCAGACGACGTTGGCAGTTACCTGGTGATTCAGACGTACAGAGCAGGACAAAGATAGAGACTGCAATCGTCGCTGCTTGCGCCACCGCTGCTGTAGGACCTCTGGGTTTGATCGGCTTATGGGCCTGGAGCAAGATCTTTGGACGGTCGGGGTTTGGCTGGTTCGAACTCCTGTCAGGAACAATTGGATGTCTTGTGCTCGCCTTATGCGTTGGCGCCTGCGTGCTCTTCGTGCCCTTTTCATACCTCCTTCGATACCTTGAAGAAAATATCGAGCCACAAGTGCAAAAGAGCGCTTCTCCCGAGGTATGTCGCTTTATTTTCGCCCCAAACACAATAATGTATCAATATCTAGATACCCGGTCCCGACAACCACCCCTCACAAGAGCATCCCGAATCCGCAACATGGCTCAACTCGCTCTTCCGTACCCTGTGGCCCATCGTCAACCCTGCCCTATTCACCTCCATCTCTGACATGCTCGAAGACGCCCTCCAAGCCTCCCTCCCCAAGCTCGTCCACGGCGTGCGCGTCGCCGACATCGGCCAAGGCTCCGAGCCCCTCCGCATCCTCGGCATCCGCTTTCTCGACGCCGGGCGCGCGGGACACGACATCGGGGGGATGAAAGCCGAAGTGGGCGATTTTTTCAACCTCGAGGTCGCCGTTGCATACCGCGCGCGCACGATCCAAGGCACGAAAGGCAGCAAGGGGCTCAGAGGCCGAGCGGGGAACGCCCATCTGCTGATGGAGTTCCTCATTGCGGGGGGCGTGGTGATACCCGTGTGGGTGGAGCTGACGGGGCTCCTCGCGACGATGCGCATGCGTGTCCAGCTCACGCCGAACCCGCCGTTCTTCGCGCTGACGACGCTAACGCTCCTTGGGCAGCCCAAAATCAAGATGGTGTGCACTCCGCTGGCGAAGAACTTTTTGAATGTCATGGACGTGCCTGGGCTATCGGGGTGGATACAGCGCGCCATCGACGATGTGGTGTCGGCGTATGTTGCGCCGAGGAGTATAACATTGGACTTGAAAACGCTGCTGATGGGACGAGAGAACACGGACACCAATGCCGTGGGGGCGCTCGTCGTCACTGTGCGGAACGCCAAGGAGTTCAAGGACGGAGATGGTGGCAGTATCTTCAGGTCTAAGGAGAAGAAGAGAGGTGATCCCTACGTGTGTGTGGGGTGGAGTAAGTGGGGGAAACCCCTCTGGTCCACGAGGTAAGTATGTCCCACAGTCTGGCTGCCGATTTATTTCTGACTCAATATTCAGGATTATCAAGAGCGACGGCAATCCCGTATGGGAGGAAACGACAGTGCTTCTCGTTGGACCGTCCGAAATACACGCGAGGGAGTCGTTGAGGCTACAACTGTTCGATTCTGGTGAGTATACTCTTCTGTATTTGTGCACTTATGCTCACCCATTGTAGATCTTTTGACGGCGGACGATCACCTCGGCACAGTTGACTTTCCCTTGAAAGACATAATGGAGCACTCTGAAAACCGAATCTCCGCCCGCCAAGACCGCTTGACCAAGGTCGACGGAACTTTCTCACATGGTACGCTCTCTTGGGAATGCGGGTACTTCAGCAAGACGACGCTCGAGCAACATCTAGACGGGAGGCATAGCGATGTCAGTGGGCTGATACAGCGAGTTGAGGACGAAGTAGAGAACAAACTCCGAGAGGCCAGCATCCGCGACGACAAGACGGGCAAGCTCGACCAGCAGAAGAAGCAAGACCTCGCTGAAAAGGCTCAGGAAATTATGGCCAAGTCGCAGCCTAGGGAAGAGTGGCCTAGCGGCATTCTTTATATCAAGATAGAGCAGATCACTGGGTTGGAGGTTGAGAAGGTCCGGCAGAGTGGGGTCAAGGAGGGCGGTGACGACGACGAGGCGGAGGATCTCCCGAGTGCATACTGCACAGTGATCATCAATCACCAGCGGGTGTACAAGACCAGGACAAAGATGAAATCCAACAACCCTTTCGTAAGTTTGCTTCCGATCTGTTGTACGCTCGTTCGCTGACAGCCTCGATAGTACAATGCCTCGACCGAAAAATTCATTCGCGATTGGAGATCCACTTTCGCCATGATCGCTGTGCGCGATGCCCGCGCGCATGAAGTCAACCCGCTCCTTGGTGTCGTCGTTCTCCCACTCCACACTCTCCTGACCCATCGGGGCGTGTCCCATCTTTCCGAATCATTCCCTCTCGTTGGTGGGATTGGCTACGGGCGCATGCACCTCTCCCTCACCTTCCGCAGTGTCCAGCTGCAGCTCCCTACTCGCCTCCTAGGATGGGAAATAGGCACGCTCGATATCGCGCCCCGCGTGACCGCATCGTTCAACCTCCCTCCTGACCTTGCCGCGTGCCGGCTTGTCTTTCGAACTCAACACGGGAAGGGAAAGATGGAAGCACACCTTGAAGGCGGCTGGCGTCCTCGAAATGCGCAGCGGAACATTCGAGTGGCGGTGACGCGTCGCTATGCGTCATCTCTCGTGGTTGAATTTCGCAAGCAAAAACACAAGATGGGATTGGGGTCGGAGAGGGTGCCGGCGTTTGCGGTGCTTTGGCTGAAGGACTTATCGGAAGGGCATGAGCTCGATGTGACGCTTGGGGTATACAAGAGTCAGGGGGGTGCCCTCGCAAGGGCAGAGGCGAACTGTGTCGATGACGCAGGGAACAGAGTTGGGGAAATTACCATTAAGCTGTGTCTGTGGCCTGGATTGAGCGGGTATCATCAAGGCGCCGCAGATAAGGATATACATATGGCAGACGTGATGGAGGCCCTGGATTGCGCAGAGGAGTCTGGTGAGGTTGAGAGGGATCTCTTATTTGACGAGTACGGAATCGACGACCCCTCGTCAAGCGACAAGGATAGCGATGACTCTCAGAGAAGATCAGTAAATGGTGAATCTGGAGGTTTCAGGGCGATGAGGAGGAGACAGGGAGAACTGCACCGGAAGCATAGGGGGTTGATGCAGTGGCAGGGTGCGAGGAATCTGGCATGGGCAGGCCGTGGAGTTGAGCATGCGGTGGATAAAGTGAGCGCAAAGATTACGGGTAAGTTCAAGCATCACGAAAATGATATCGGCATCGAGAAAGAGGTTTAGCTGCAGCCTTGTTCTTGTTGGACTTGCAATTACTTATCCTTGTTCTGCATGTACGCCAGGCTTTGGAACTTTGAGGATTGGCCGTCGAAATGATCAGTCAACGGAGAGATTCTGTTCTTTCAACAATATTCAATACTGATCCCACACCTGCAGCGAATCTCGACTCCAACTCGAGATATCACCTTCCTTCTCCAGCCTTCGTTTGCGTACAAGTTTCTGAATCGACAACGTCCCGTGCAGATGTTTGTACACAAAGTATGTTCGCTGAGAATAACACTCGCTTTTCACTGTAGGCTTTACTCTTTTTTGCAAGACTGACGTCATCGGACCATCGGCTCATGACGGTGATAAGAAACCAGTGTTTTTTTTTTCTTGGTCCTTCGAACTTCTCTGAAACCTCGCAAGGGTCTGCAGGTTCCAAAATACTGTGTGAACTTGCCTGTGTTCCCGGCATATGAGGACACTATTTTTTTTAGATTTCACACCCGTATTGCCTCTTGTACTGACCTCAGACGTCGAACGTTTAGGCAGAACATTATGTTCAATACAAGTTCAATATAATATACACGTAAGTTTGTTGGGCGCTTTTGAATTTGCTCGAGCTCCACCTACCTACAAATTTTTTGCTGCTTTCGCGGCATAAGTGACACGATTATCAAGAATGTCCAACTATCCGAGATGAAGCTTCTGGATTACCAATCAGATTATTATGTCTATGTATGTACATGCCCTTTGATTTTCATGGATCTTATCACCGCCGGCAATTCCTTACGGAAAATCGCCCACAATATATTCATTAGGCAATCCAGCAACAATGCAGAAACTTGCGAGACGGAAATGAACACGGGAACCCTCATTCTTGGGAAATACATTAGCTGACATCGCCCATTATGTCCAAGGCCAGTTACCTAACATCTACAACCGTCCGTCAAGACCACTAATCTTGTCTGGTCATTACATCGTACGGGTATCGCGGCCACTGGGGCTGAAGCTAAGAATTTCGACCACGAGGCTTGATCGTAGGAGTAAAGACTCCGTCCTCTTTGACTGCGCCTCCAATAATATCCTATTCCCACCCTGGTGGCGCGGCCTGTGATTTTTATTGTCTCTGGCTACGGCGATCCAGTGGTGATGACCAAGTAATACGGATTGTAGGGATTTATCAGTGTATGGTAACAATAGGACGATAAAGTACTATCGGGTGGCCTTCCGAAGGAGGGCGTGAATGTAAATGACACTAGCGGAATTAGTATCAGCACTGTTTCTCTAGTGGTTCAACAAAACGTGTCGCAACCTTCAATACTGAGATACCATGGTGACTTCGCGCAGGTACTGAACCCATTTGGCTAGCCGCTAGTGAAGCCTTAACGAACTCTAGTACCTCCCTTGGGAAGCCTCTCGGGTTAAGGAGACCCAATAAATGAGACAGTATTTACGGTCGGGACTGAAGAGGAGAAAAGCCGCATGGTCAAGTTCGCTTCGGCTTTACTGTCACTGGCTACCACCGGGCTTTGGCTGCGAGATAAACCTCGCCTGGCTTTGAGGATCGTCAAAATTTTTTTGATGTATTCTACCTACAGCCTTCGGATGTAGTATATATCCTGGGTTGTTGGCTCCTATATAGGCCAAACCCAACATGTGCGCCTGGAACTGGAAACGATAAGTGACTATGTATGTAGTTCACACACAAATTCCTGAGCGGCCTTCGTCTGGCTGTGCCCTGTAATAAATCTTAAAAGCTTGATTATGATGTGTACATCCTTCCCTGAATTTTGATATGCGGAAACAACCCATCAAGTCTGCCAGGAGTTCCTCGAAGGCTTTACGCTCGAGTTTGTCTTGGAAAATCTTGAAGTCCTACACCCAGCCTCAGACCTCCCCAGGCCCAGAATTCCAACATCAAATCTTACGAGAAGTCAGTGGCCCACTAGGCTTTAGCCAGAAAAGATTTGAATCTTGTTGATGCCGAGCCCCTTTCGATGAAGCTGATGATCCGTTATCATGTTCACGGGGTTTTCTAGGTGAATTTCTCTACGTAGATCTGATTGTTCTTTTCCATCAAGCTAATTCGCCAAGGTGCCCCATGCTATTCTAGTCTTATCAAACAACTAAAAATAAAATAAAGTAAAAACAGGGGCCCTTCGCCTTGACATTGAGAACATTCCATCAGTAGCTCAGCTGGCATGCTGAACGCCTACTTACACGGCTATTGCACGGCCACTGATACACCTGGGATGCATTCTCTTGACAGAAATATCACACACACACACACACACAAGAACTCCTCCCCCACCCCCCTTTCAAGTATTGTATACGATGCACCCCTTTTTGGCAATGCTCGCTTGCACGGGTCGTATTAGTATAGCCTCCACTTTAGAACAAAACTTGAGTCATGACAATCGTCGTAAGTCGATTTGCCTGGATATCCACGCAATTCATTGAGGTGTATACTTCTTAACGAGGTGCTGGATACTAGCGTGACCCTCCATGACCACACCACGCCGCGGTCATCAAGGACCCTTACGCACCTAGCCTAGCCACGCTTTCTAGGCTGTGTATAAGAAGATCCAGCCCATTGTGACCAGCGTAGGTCTACAGCATCAGGACCTGCTGATCGCTCCTGCTACACTTATTACCGATAATTTGTAAATGAGAGGCTACCGCGTTGTCTGAGGCGCTGGTGTGTGCTCTACTTTGAAGTAATCTATAAGTACTATGCCCTTCTGGGACCTCAGAGTGTCCCTGTGTGTGTTTAGTGGAACACACAACTCCCTGCGTACGCGTAGGCATACCTGGGGGCACCAACCATTAGATGTTGAAGAGACATCCCGGAATTCAACGCAAGAGGGCCTTCCCCGTGGTTTAGAGGCACCCTAAATGAGACAGGCGGTGATCAGGAGGCCCGCTACATAAGAAGGCCACTTACGTAGAGATTGTGCCCTGAAGCTGATCTTGTGGTCCGAATTGTGAATGGTATCTCCGAAGGTCACATCGAAGGGCGAAGAGTAGATTTTGACCAAATTGCTTTGTACTTGGGAATGTCAAGACCTCTAACACAAAACATTGAAAATTCGTAAAAAAAGGTGCAAAATACATTGCCATCAGAGACATTCTATAACAGATACAAGATAGCGGGAGTTCATAGGGAGAGATGTGCGTGCAGGACTAGAATTACAAATGCGACACAAGAGGTGGCGATGAAGCCGGAATTCATGGTGAAGTGATACCTGCTAGAGAGACTTTGGCGATGATGGGTTTGAGGTGATCCTCCGTTATGTAATTGGGCGTATTACTGTTGCGAGCGATTTTAGAACCAAGGCTCTGTGGAGGGCCAATATTAATCCAGGCCGATCCGAACGACGGAAGTAGAGGCGCAACATACAATGATATCTCCTGCCCGGATGATCCTGGTCCCTGTAACCTTGATGTTGTTCACGTAGGTACCAAATGGGCTATCGAGATCTCGGATATACACCTATGGGACGTTAAACTCGTTTAAGCCTTAAATTAAAAATCGAAAACTAGATGCTCACCTCGAGGCCATCCCACCATACTTGCGAATGTAAAGAGCTCAAGGGTAGAGGAGATATAGGAGATCCTCCGCCAAGTGTTTGTGGCGCAAACCAGCCATTCGTTGCTGATGTGATGCGTTTCTGCCCAGAATTGTCGTCCACCTCGGAGCCGAGGGTGACCGTGACGTTGAGAGGGAGTGGAATGTACTTCGTCTGGAAGGGAAAGCTGCCGGGTACGGATGAGAGACTGAGAGTCGGGTTCTTGACAAAGCTCATAACGCTGTGATAAAGGAGTTTTGCAAAGGATGTGGTATCAAGGAACAACGAGGGTATACAGTTATTGGGTGAGTGCGGCGAATGAAAGTATTTGGGGGAATGAGGTATTTCAAGGCTCGACGAAAGGCCCTCTTTATAGGCAACCAGATGCAAAAGAAGCAGAGGTGTCTGCAGCGTGACGGGCAGGGACGGCAGCAGAATTTCAATTAATAAAGGGCGATTTATCTAACTTCTCATTTTTCTGCCCTAATGTATGTAGATCGGGTAGAAGTGTGAACAAGCGAAGCAAATGGAAAAATGGAAAAGGACAAACGCTCCATTTAGAAGGACACAAGGTGGAAGGTTGAAGTCAGCAGCCGATGCTTACCGGGTTCAGACTGAGTTGAACCCTAAAATTCCTTTGATAGCAACTGATGCACGCCTGATGGGAAGCGCGTGGCTGCAAACCTTGATATTGTGGGTGTCGAGGGCGACTTGTGCGACTTGTGCGACTTGTGCCTCGCATATGTTGATGAGGCCCATAGAAATGGCGCAATGGAGGTCCTTTCGTCGGAGTCAATAGATGACTAGAAGTCATGCCTCAAACATTTTACCGTTGCCGAACTACAACCAACCTGAATGTTCCCTGGTTCAGAAACCTTGACCAACAAAGGTGAATCGGAACTCACAAAGAAACTCATGCATGGTGTACTTAATAAATAAAGGACATCCTCGCAGATTTTAGAGAGGTCTACAGGAGTAGGACAAACTCATTTACGAGGAGACAGCTCTGTGAAGCAAACCGGCCCTGGAGTCAAATGTTCACGTGACTCCATTTTTTTCGTGGAAACGAAACTATACTACGCTTCACCCAAAAAGTTGAAACTACTGAGGATTGTCGGCAAGCAATGTCTCGTCATCTTCGCTGCCTGAGCTCCTCTCTTCGTTCTCTCAATGTTGCTTCCACGCTGTCTGAAATTCCACCACGAGGTCGGTAGCCATTGCAGTATCACACGAGAATTGTGTACAGTTACTGACTACACGGACACCGGGTTTATAGGTACACTGGCGCGGAAATATTCCGTAGCGGCCATGCAGATGCGCTCAGAAGACCAACAGCAGTCTGCGTCTTCGCGAATACCTCAGCGAGCACGACCGCGAACGAAAAACTTTGACGGGGAGAGCAGGGCTGGGTGGCGAGACGCGGGCGAGACGGCCGCGCGAAGGAGGCCACAGGAGGAGATGTAGACTGTGGAGGAGCGTTTAGCAGAGGAGGAGACTTGGAACGGGTCGCAGAAGACGTGGAACGCACCAGCACCTCATTTGACAGAGCACTTGCACCATCTATTTCCCGAACTACATTTTCCAGATGAAGTGGCGAAGCGTATTCTCACTCATGGAAGTCACCCTGCAGCAGTTTATGGCCATAATGGCGCGTTTAGCTTCGTTGGTTCGTCTCA
Source organism: Tephrocybe sp. NHM501043 (assembly GCA_018855915.1). Lineage (NCBI taxonomy): Eukaryota > Fungi > Basidiomycota > Agaricomycetes > Agaricales > Lyophyllaceae > Tephrocybe > Tephrocybe sp. NHM501043. The sequence continues at coordinate 32,279 of JABCKO010007964.1, forward strand.
CGTCAGCCACGGTTCACAATTTTTATTGACACTCATGCTTCAGGTCGCAGAGTCATGGAATCGTACCTATTACTCATGCTGAATGCCAGTCACAACATGAGGCCGGGTGTCAACGTCGACGAAGTGGTGGCGCGTACCCTCAATTCGTATACGTTAGGCGAGACCGTGGGTTCAAAATGGGCACTAGGACGGGTGATGCGGTGGACGCCTTCGGTCGCAGCTCGCCTTCTCAAGAAGGAATCTGACCAAAAGGAACTGCTACGAAGTGTTGGTTTGTACAAGGTCCAGGGTGACGCCGTCAGTGCGCTTGTTGGTGGTGTATTCTTCCAATTTGTGCGTAACTTCAGTGACTTCTATGACTTTCTGTACTAACTTTAGTTTGATTTTAGGGTGGTTCAGTGGCACATAGACTATTTCACACGCGCATCCTCCCTCACTTGATCGGCAAAGGCCTTCCTCTGCCTTTCGATCAGGATGCTAAGAGTATCAGCAACCGTATGGGAGGAACTAATGGGAAACTTGTGTTGGTGGACTCGCCATTAAAGGCAATCCAGCAGGCATCATAACAGTTACGTAATACCTAATGTCAACAAAAGCTACTTATCAGGATTGTGAGTCAAACCCTTTCTCTCTCGATGTATCGTCACTTACGAGTCTTCTTCAAAGTTACTTCGCTGATTACACATAATATATCTAGTGGTCTATTGAACCACGCTTTTTGATTATCGATGCAAGTCCCGGCTCATTCGTAGCCCCATGAACCGCATGACTCAGATGACGCCCACTTTATTTTCATCTGACCATCCTTGGGTGTAACTGTCTCCCATTAACACCGGAAAAAATACTCGCAGGATGTTGCCCTTCGGCGTTCAAGTCAGAGAATAGGCTTCTGCTTCCGTCTATTTCAGTCATGCCTGTTGCTCCAAACAGACCTTTTTGGCTTCGAGGCAGTTCTTATTGTGCAGCTGAGCCACATGGGGACATTTTCTGGAATTCTACGACTCTTTCCATTAAGGTACTTACCCTTCTGCCTCGAATTCCGTTGTACTCTGACACCGTACCCTCCTTCCTGGGAATTTAACATTAAATTATAGTGATCCCATTTTCAACCAATTCTGACAATCATTGTTGACCACTTTTGTCCAGAGATGATGATCGGCTGGGCTGGCATATTTTTTGATGTCTACTTTTCCTAGCTTGTTGTGCTTTCAATTGATGGTCGATAGAATAATTTCATTCCTGGATGAAGGGTCCGTTTCGCCAAATTGAGAGACAAGAAGTGCTTCCATAAGGGGCGCTCAATTATAAAGTTCGTTTTGTGTTCGTGCTCCCGTTTGTTGTTCATCAGCAAATTTTGGAACCCCGACTGATGAGCTTTCTCGTTTGCCGACGAACTAGAAACGAACTTTTACTTTTGATGCCGATATGCCTTTTGAATGTCCAAACACAGGCAGATAAGAAAACCACTGCAGCCAAGACAAAGGAGCAGAGAAGAACAAAGAGTCTCCAAAATTTATGGAAATATAGTCAAATTGAGCAAATGAAGACATCATGGTATCACGATACAACAAACAGGCTTCAAAAAGAAGTACCTTAAAGCCCTCAAACGCGCTAAGTGCTCTATACGCAGTGGACGGATGGATGAGACGGCGGGTTCTGTTAAAAACGTTATCAAAATCCAACACCAACGAACGGCAGGTGTTAGAATTTAGACCCCGCTTTGATTTTCTTGACGAATTCATGCATGAACAGAAACGAGCACGGTGGATTCAATTGTAAGTTTGTTTCTCACCAGAGGTTACCGAAATACACGGATGAACACGAACGCAAAACGAACTTTATAATTGAGCGCCCCTTTATAGTCACCTGCTAACGGATTTCGGTTGTCCACGTTACTGCGGTCAATTCTCGAACCTGTACTGCGATGAGTCGGCAACTTACCCTGCAATGTCAAGCTTATCCACCGCCACCTGGTAAAGTACTTGAAGTTGAAGAGCACTCTGCGAACATGGGGAACTCGCAATTTTCCCTTGGCGGCTTTCAAGGGTTATCCATACTCTTGTTGCAAGCGTCGTAGTAAAAGGGAATGGAAAGATATAGACGGATATGCAATATAAGTATGTACATCGTATTCATTGCGACTTTCGGCTCTTGCGGAATGATGGGAGTCTGGAGATCATGAAATCATGATGAGAAATTTAGTATGTTGTGCTTCCAATCAACTGTGCCACAGCTAATCCACTCAAAGTGTTGCAAGTGGAAGAAACAGTTCACCATGTTGTGGATATGACTTTGGTAGAACTGCTTGGAGGATGCAGTATTCCTGGCCCCATTCAGGGGCAGACGTTACCAGGACGTTATCTAGTCTTTCTCAGCGCCGAGATTTGTACGCGTCTTGTTATCTCCTTGTGGTCTGTATCCACGCTGATTTGAAACTCATTTTGTATCTGGTCACTCAGACGCGTCCCTTGCGGCAAAACTTCAACTTTCTCATGCTATTTTTTCTTAAATCGATGCATAAATTGGACTGTTCCACCATCTTTCCCTTTGTTCGTGCTCTGCGAAAGCGTTCGCATCATCCTACGCTCTTTTTTTTCACCTCAACATGCGTCTATCTCTCTCTTTCTCCAGGATTATCTCAACGTTTGCCCTCGCATCGATATGCTGTAGCGCGACTCCCCTGGCATTTTCCAAATTGGAGACGCGTGGCGGCCGGACTGTATTCCCTTTCGACGCTGGCTTTCCCATCCAAAAAGTCCTGGACACCGCGCTGAACATTTCTACTCATTCTTGGGAGTTTGGTACAGCCATACAGGCACTTTTAGAATTATACAATCCTGAGCTTTCCATATACGGCGATGCGCCCTTCACGGCAGCCAAAAAGCTAGGAAACACGTCCGTCATACCTCGTGGATTGGGGTACACGGCAGACAAGGTCGTCTTCGGAATAGGTGCAAACACTTTGGCAGATGGAGATGGTGCGGTGGGGGACCCAGCGAGCTTGGCTGTCGGCGCGTATCTTTTAGGAAAGATCGAAGGATACGAGCAATACGCAGCTGCGGCGGTCGAAACATTTGGATACGTTACAGGGAGCGCACCGCGGGCTACGAATGGTGCGATCTCGCACAGAGCTCTCTACGTCGAAATCTGGTAAGTTGTCTGTGCAGTACTTTCAGAGCAACCATTTATGATGACTTTCAGGGCGGACTTCGTCTATATGGCTCCCCCCTTTTTGGCATACTATGGCGCAGATACTGCCAATATCACAGCACTCCAAGAAGCCGTTTTCCAGTGCCAGGCATACCGTGACATCCTTCACTTCAATGCCACTTCCACTACCACTCAATTCACCGGACTGTGGGAGCACATTCTGGGACCCTACTACAACGGCGATGAAGGCCTCTGGTCGACTGGGAATGCCTGGGCTGCAGCGGGAATGACACGAATCCTTGCTACTGTCATCAAAACCCCCACCTTCTGGGAAAACGATGCTGAAGCAGCAGATATCACTCAATGGCGCATTGCGGCAATTGACACGCTCACAACGCTGATCAAGGAGATTATTGATGCTGTCGTTGATGCTGATGAAGGCTCTTATGATAACGGGCTCGTCAGAAATTACTTCAACAAGCCGACTATATTTGGAGAGACGTCAGGCAGTTCCCTTTTTGCCGCCACTGTTTACAGGCTCGTTGCCCTACTACCCAACGTGTTCGGTCGTTCAGGTGCTGGAAACAAGTATATTAACTGGGCTGAAGGCATCAGGTCGACGCTTGGAGGCACGTTTGTCGATGTAAATGGGACAACTTGGCAGCATGTGGATGCCAACAATGGGACTGTCAGACCTTCGGTGAATCCCCTTGGGTGGGGCGATCTCAATCCTTGGATGGCAGGCAGCCCTGAGGGGCAAAGCTTCGTAGTTATGCTCTACGCCGCATGGAGGGACTGTCGTCTTTCGAAGCACTGTTAAGTGCTAGATGCTTTAATAACTTTACCCCGACTTATTCTATATTTATTTTATTTACAAGTCGTCGGTGCATATAAGTACTTTCTTAAAATGGGTGAAGTTAGCATGTTTGTGTCATTCACAATATACCCATCGTCCTCGTGGTTTGATAGCAGGAAATTGTCCGCTTGAGCGCAGTCATGGCACGCTGCACCGCAGCTAATTTCCTGGGCCGTCGTTCGATGATTTCGTTGCTTGGCTCCGAGAATTTCACGCAAATACAACGCAACAAGGAGCTGCAAGAAATCGTACAACGGAGAGGAACGGAGATCTATACTCTTCTAAGTTTTGCTCAATGAGGTCGCGGAGTCAATGTAGTGAGTTAGGGCAGGAGAGGTTGGATTGATGGGTGATATGGAGTTTCACCATATGGTCGACGAGCAGGGGTGATTGTGAGGTGCAGACAAGGATGTCGATGATTGATGTGGGTTAGGTTAGTTCTTTTCTTTCGATGATTTATTTAATTCAGTACATAATTTATAATCTAAATGTATATAGTGTCTTGCCTCCTTATACTTCCTTGCCAATAGCCAGTGTTTGCCCTCCCGATGTTATGTTTTCTTATTATCCAGCTTATATCGTCTTATCTCCCTCTTGATCTAACCAGGTCCACACGTTTGACTTTGATGGGGCCCTTACCTTTTCAGACGAGGGGTTAAACACCATCAATGCCATCATTATCGGCGTGTGAGAGCCGAGACCGGAATTGTGGGTTCTTTTAAGTTACGGAGGTTAGAGATTCTGAGGTTACCCCTCCCTCTTTTCTCGACATCTTCATCGACATCCATACCCAATGTCAGACTCCGTTGCAGATAGGTCTGGCTTTCTACGCAAGTATATGTCAGGCCATCCTGATACATTAGTCGCCTACGCGAAATGGTTTGGCAAAGTCACAGAGCCCATAACTAGTGCCGAAATGACAAGCATTGACTCAAAGGTAAGAACGCATGTACGTTTATCGAATGGAACATTGTTCTCAGCCAGGTGTGTAGAGCATGACATTAACGTGTACTTTAAAAGACGGGTCGAAGAAGGCAGTATACATCCCTATTGAACCACCCTTGAAGGGTTACGACGATGTCAAGCCTCGTTTGTTGGATATGAAGGCTACGGCGCAGGAGAAGCTAGGAATGGTGAGTATAAGTTGAAGAGAATGAAAATTACTGCTACTCATTCCTAAAGTAGATCAAGACGCCTCAAATCAGCTCCTTCCGTTACCCAATACAGACTTTAGGAAGTATTACCTTCATGGCGACGCTTTTCTATCTCTTCTTCACACCTACAACTGGGGACTCCCCTTACTTTCAACCCGCACAATTCGTTCATTCTACACTTGGCTCAACGACCATCGAGTATTTCACATATTCTATTGGTGTTGCCCATCTACTTGAGAGCGTCTACACATTCACTCTGTGTCGCAAGCACACTGGATTTTTGACTGGGGTACGTGTTTCCTTTGACTCTTTCCGTGACTGCGCACTCTCCTGACTAATATCTACAGGCTGCGTATGTTCTCAATACCATCGCGTTCGGTTTTCCTATTTGGATAGACCTCCGGAAGCGCATCCAGACTGCGCGAATCGACTCAGTCATGAAAGCTGAATGAGGACGGCTGTGTACTTTAGGTTTTAATTTGTTAGATGTCCAGCTCTACCTTGTCTAATCGTACACTTGTCTTTGTACAATTGGTCATGGAATCCTCGTCAGCCAAAGGCTGATTGATTGGTCAAGTGAACCGTTCAATTCTCTGTATCCTCCCCGAGATCCTCCGGCGGGCCTTGCATAGCTGCAACATCCGTATGTATTGTACCTACTTCCGGAAACCAACCCCACTGTTCGAAGTCAATTCTCATCTCTCCAGTTCGACCAGTATTGACCTCGACACCTTCTGCTATGAGAGCATCTCTCTGGCGTTGGGCACCTTGTGTACCTGGTCCACGAGATGATATTGCGCCTGATGCGCTTATTACCCGATGCCATGGCACAGGAGGATTGACATCCGGCGACAAGAATTTCAAGGCTAGTGGACGAGTATGAAGGGCCCTTTATCAATGGTGAAGCCCTCGACGAGAAATACCACTGAACTGACCCTGTCCAACGTGCCGTGAGTGTCGAGGCATTCCAATAAGCTTTGCTATATGTCCTTGAACAGGATCGGTTTTCAACTTCGCGTTGCTTATTGTTATACTCTATACACATACCATAGCTGGTGACTCGACATGGGGGTATCAATCGAACGGTTTCGTAGACCTTCAATATTTGTAGACAAAAGGAATATTATACATACGGGTCAGACCTACTGCAGCATGAAATTCGGCGCTGTCCATCTCGTCAAAGATTTAGACCTCGTCTGTAAACCGTTATAAGTTGCAGGACAGGTAATCGGATATGCGAGGCCGAAGGTTCCGAACAGTGATGTAAACATGACCAAGCTTTCCCACGCGTCAAGCTTCTTATAAGGGCGACAACCTTTTTTTCGTTCCTCACTCATTTCAGGACTCGCATTTATTGTCCCCCTGCGAATATTTTTATTCTCACAGGAGTCTACAGCTTGTCCCAGAAGGATCATTGACGCCTCAGCTGGAGCGCACTCTCGCCTTATACGCAGCCGTTGGACTTGGAGTGGTGTTCCTTACCAGAGGTGTTACATATCATCTTTTTGTACTTCTCGTTACAATGAATGATACAGCCGGTTTCCTCTTCACATCTGTACCTATGAAGTACCAGCCTGCAATGTTGACTAGTATTCACTGTAAGAAACCCAAATTGAGATCGTCATAAGCATCATATTTGTGATGCGTTTTTCTACGTGGCGAGTGCTGTAAGTCTTTTGTTGCTCGATTCAGAATGATAATATTACCCAGCGCGACGAACTAATCCATTATGTAAATCGCAAAACAAAAATTTTGCTTCAGCATTATTTTCATGACCTCACTCCAAAGCACACCTGAGCGAGATACTATTCTCTGTAACATCTTTTGTCTCAAATCCATAAACTGACATGTATCCCTCAGTTCGATATATAGCGTTGTTTGCGATCGTATTTTCCTCTGCGAATTTTGAGTCAAACCTGAAGCCAAGCCCGGTACATGGTTGCCTTTCCAAGTCGCATGGTTAAGCCAAGAGTCATTGTTGTGCTGGTGAGCGTTCACATTCTAAAGGTTCTATCATATGATTGCTGTAGTTATATAGGTAAGCCGAGGACGAGCCTGAGGAAGCTTTTTGAGACTTGCACTTAATAACTCTTTTCTCTCTCAGTCCTGATGTAATTGCTATCTCAATCAGGTCCTTTCCTCGCGATGACTTGCCATGGTCATCAATAGGATTAAGGCTATCGGGCCGAAGGGACGTTGACTTCACAGCACTGGCCACTGGAACTTTCCCACATCCAGCCTTTTTGCCATAACTGCGATTGCCTAGACGAAGCCATTGGAGGTGAAGGATGTTCTTGAGTGCGCCCATGACTTCACTATCGGCCCCAAAGGTTTCTGTAAGGGCTTGGACCAACATGTCCGAGGTTTCGTGCCTGAGATCATCCTCAGAAGTGGAATTGATGGGCACATGTTTTTTTCTCGAAAACTACACACACACACACACACACATATGTAGATGTGATGTGAAAATTTGGATGGTTGGGCCTTGCCGCGGGCGACGGTACCTCATAAACTATAAACTTTACTTTCTACTGTCTTGAGCGACAGTTGTACAACAAGTCGTCGGGCCCATAGTTGTTGCCCTGCCAAACAGCCTCGCAACTGTGATAACAACTTCCTTGGCAACTTCTGTGCTGCAAGTGCTTCTGGCTGTACTGTAGTTGGTCGGAAGTTCATAGAATGGCTGACTTCTTTGGTGCGCATCCATTACCCGGTCACTGTTGAAGCTTCAACTGTCTTTCAGGATACGATGTTATGGTGAAGGCAAATAACCTCCAGCCAACAACTCTATATGGCTACGTCCCCTCTAGAACCGCCGCCTTAGCCTTCATAATCCTGTTCACTATTTCAACCGGTAAGGATTTCATTGTGAACTACTCAAGGTGTTCGTTGCCCTAACCATATAGCAGGCACCCATTTGGGACAGGCAATCTGGACAAAAAACTGGTGGCTCATTCCCACCATCTGCACTTGCGGCGCGGTCGAGGTAGCTGGCTGGAGTGGACGACTATGGAGTCACCGCAGCCCGACACTATATCAAGCGTATCTTCTACAGTGCGTTCCCCTTCCCTATATATATGTCCGAGGATCCACAATACCGTCGATCAGGATCTGCACGACGATCATGGCACCTACTTTTATGCTTGCGGCGAATTTCGTTATTTTCGGGCGTATCATCCAGAAGCTGGGCACCTCGTACAGCCGACTTCCGCCAAACTGGTGTAAGTCTAACCGACCCTTTCAACATGTACGCCAGATCTAATATATTCCGAAGACTCGATCATCTTTATTACTGCTGTATGTTATGCTTGTCCCTTGCTTTCTTTCACCGACAGGCTTACACGCGTCACAGGATGTTATCTCTTTGATCATTCAAGGAACTGGAGGTGGACTAGCATCTGTGCACATCAAGACCAACCCAAAACCCGTACGTTCATTTTTTGCTCTATATAACCCCCAACTGACGTCTCAACGATCCTAGGGCGGCCATGTCATGCTCGGTGGTATCGCCTTCCAGCTCTGTACGTACCCTTGCACGCTCACTCTCTTGCCAAAGCTTCCAGCATTTAACATGACCATGACCTATGACAGTGATCATAATCGTCTACACTTGCCTTGCTACCGAGTTCTTCGTGAGATTCTCTCTCAACAAGCCGTTTAAGAGAGGTGGGTCCAGCGAGTCGCTGACAATCCCCAAGCCGATGTCCGGGAAGCTCAGGCTCATGTCATTCGGCCTCATCTTCAGCACTCTCTGCCTCTTCATCCGGTTCGTCGCGTCGGCTACTGTGTTTCCTTGAAGTGACTGACATCTTTTGAAACATAGATCTGTATACCGTCTCATCGAGCTCGCAGACGGATGGACAGGACGTATCATCCGCACAGAAATCTACTTCAGTATGTTTTCTCATCCTTACCCTGATGAAAATGTAATATATAAGTATTCCTCCTTGACAGATGTCCTTGACGGCGCCATGGTCACCCTCGCAATTTTCAGCCTCAACTTCATCCATCCGGGATTCCTCCTTAACGAGGCCGAGGACTCCGCCGAAAAGACGGAAATAAACTAAACACCATTTACGCACTCATCTCTATCGAGCACAATGCTGCATAACGACCGCACTCGTTATTATCTTGGATCATGGGCTGCCGCCGCGCATAATATAATTGTATCTCACTGATATCCAATGTATACCTCCTGCTTCATTCTCAACGACAGGCGTGGACATGGGGATCACCGTTCAAGTCAGGGCTAAGGATACATCGCTACCTGTCTCAGCCTAAACGTGCATTTTCCCTTGAACGAATGAACGAACGCACGAACACAGGCGGGTATGTATCCAGCTATCCGGGCTGCCCCACAAGCGTGCACCGCGACCACCAGCAAAAATCACATGATGATTCTCGCGACGATGTCCAAGGGAGTGGAGTGAGCGACGAGGCTCGCCTATTCAATGTCAATGATTTAGTATATAGTACAGATGTGGAGTGGATAAGAGAGGAAAGAAGTGTATGTAAATACAAAGAGACCGAATAGAAGAAAAGAAGTGATGGGGCAGGAAAATGATAGCACGAAGGAAGGCATCTGTAAAAAAGGAAAGGGAGTAAATGAGGTCATGCCGGTTACGACGAGACAATACTCAGGGGTCGGAATAAGGATCGTTGCAAGCAAGTAGCAGGAGTGCAACGATTGCTCTTACCCCTGCTGGCCTAGGCGGGAGCAAGAGGAGAAAAACGTGATCAGGGAAATAGTGCTGTGTATGTACATATATGTGGTACGTGGTCGCGTGTTCGGAATCGATGGTGGACGGAATGGACTCATGGCATAGATTGACACAAGTGAAGACCCTTCCGATGTGTAGGGTCTGCCCCGCGTGATCTCCGAGTGTCGTCATTCAGGAGGCCATAAATGGTGTGGTGTGGTGGGTGTAGGCCTTAGGTCAATCAGTGGAAAGCGAAATAAAGAGTGGTTGCGGGAGAAAGCGGTGTATCTGAAGTCGCATAAACTAGGAGGTCCGGAAGGCCATGGAGTGTACGTTTTGTTCGTGGCTGGGGAAATGTGTCTCAAGATGTGATGACGATGGGAATCCGAGGGATGATGCCGTTGGGCAAATAAAGATGGAGAAGATAGATCGAAGGGAGCGAAGGGTCCAGGCCTGTGTAAAAAGAGAGCACGGGTACGGGTTAGGAATAAAAATATGAGACTTAATGACAGTAATGTACTGCATCATACCTACATTCCATGGGACTAACAGATGACACAACCACAGCAGCCTCCGGTTCCCGGCTCGTCTCCTTGAGTCTCCGTGGGTGTAGAAGGAGCTAACAGAACGTCAGTCCAAGCTCAAACTTTGCTTCAGCAGATGAAGGGAGTTCTTGCCATCGTTCTGCCGATTTCTATTACGCTTCTTTTTCAGATCAGTGTCTCCTTGAGGCGCAAATGGTCTGATAGAGAGATGGACTATGGTCGGCGTCGGTGCGAAGTTTAATTGCGGTGTATGAGTGGGGAAGTTAAGTTCTGTCCGACCTGTCGTCAATACCCTGGTTATGGAATCACCAAACTAAATTATCGCCATACGTGAAAGGGTGTCGTCATCTTGTAGCATTCTTCCAAGGTAGAGGACTCGAAGGAACGAAGGTGCCGTCGGACGTTCATCTTCCCACTCTATAAACCAATTACCAGTCGAGCCTTTACAGTGTAAATGACCCTGACAACACACCTGACGGCCACGAATTCCATACAAGCTCCTTCACACGCCCTAACGTCGTCCCAGGCTCAAATGTCATAGTCCTTCTCCTCCCAGATATCACCAAAAATGTCAGATACACCTGAGGCGTCTGTGGGACTTGAGTCTCTCCCGGACCCGCATCTGGGACGTCCGAAGTCTGAGCCTTCTTCCCTGTTGTCTCCGTCTGCGTCGGCTCGTGTGACAGAGTCTTTACAGCTGCTGGAAAGACGTCAACAACCCGTGTGCTGTTGCTCGCTTCTGCCATTTCGAAATGAGTTACAGATGATTTGGGAGACTCGGCCTGTGTGTTGTCCCCGGCAATGTACGTTCGTGACGGAGGTTCCAGAGAAGCCATTCTTGAACCCCTAAGGCTGTCTTGCGTCTGTATGTATGTTTTCGTTCCGAAGGCGGCCACCGTTGTAGACGGCGTGTGGGTAGTGAGATCTTGAGAGAAAGGAGAGAAGAATGGAAGCGGGAGTCTACTGTCTTGATCAAAGATTCCTCCTGGCGTATTTATAGGCCGAGACTACTTCGGAAGTCGATTTAATTCCAATAATTGTTGAACCCGACAACGCCACAATCCTGTAAGCCTGCATATAATATATAATAATCAATTGAGATTAAATGGGAGATGAGCTGAGAAATACTGCACACAGCAAGCCTCCTAAGTTTTGAACTGGTGATAGAAGCGTCAAAGTGGTGGTGTGCGTCAAGTTGACAAATTAGGCGCTTCTCCCACGTGGATTCTGAAAAGTTGTCATCAGATTCACAAACTACTCAGAGCTGCTTGGATGGATGGATTGATCTTTGCCCTACGTTAGGCCGACAGCTGACGACTGGGCGTCCCTGTCAATGACAGCGCTGGTGCCTATTTCTCGCTCAGAATACCGGGGATCGAAAGCGGCTTACAATGTCTTGAACTTGGGATCGAGGCCTTGGTCAAGGCCCATCGGGTCTCACCCTCACCTGCCGAACAGAGGACCAAGATTGTGAACCCCATTTCGGCTGATCTAAACCTCAACAGAATTGGATTTACGCCCGATCTGGGTATCAATCGCCCACCGCCTTAGATATACCTCGGTCCGAATGTTTCTCCCGCATAAATGTGAAGAAGCCATGAGGTCTTTACAAATAGGACAAATAGCGCAGATCACCAGGTGTTTCGTTCTATCAGGCTTTCGAAGTAGAGCTACGTGACAACTTCTAATTCTACATAGCTTGACATCAAGACTCGGACACTGGGGACATCGGATCTAGAGGGATCGTGGATACCGAGGAGCATAAAGGTTTCTATATTTAGAAGCCAGTTACGTCAAGCATCCTGACCTTGGTAATCATGAAAACCACACAGTGAAGTAAACATGCCAGCTGCCTTTCGTTGTCTCATCGCACCTCTTGAAGCATTATCAGGTATTGTTTACCAAAAGCCCTGAAATCATCAGGAATTTTTGTCACTGGTGTCGCCTGTTGACCATCCTTGCATTCAATGGGGTTACCAATCAAAGTACTGGGTATAAAAAGAAGAGAAAAAAAGAAGAAAAAATGAAAGGAGGAAAGATTCCAAGATTTTCTCACAGCATGACGAATCTCTAGCTATGGTATGTACATTTTTGTCCACCATCAACTCTCAACAACTTTTGAACTGACCACACCATTTACATGGAATCCTATCAGGCATGGGACACAATAAAATATCACTATTTCTAGAACACTTAGCTTTATTGCATTGACAACATTTTCGAAGGGATGGCCTCCTGTGATTCTTGCTTGGCACAATGTGCCAGCATTTGAAAGTAGGCAAGATGCCCTCAGATCTGAGAGAAATTGGTGTAGAGTCAGGAGTCAATCTGGGACTGTTTATTGTGCTGCAATAGGGGAACCCAGGGCTGGAAAGTGTAGGCTTTCAATAATTGGAATGTTGGATTGTAGAGGAGTTGGAGGTGGGGATATGTGAATAAATGTACTAGAAGTTTCAATGTCTAATGAATTGGATGGCCCACTGTGGCTGTCACATTGAAAAGGCTTGATATGGGAAGATTGGTTGATAGTAACAATGGTATTGGACCATCAAAATTGATAACTCCCTGGCTTGGTTGTGTTGCTACGGTAGTTTCTGGATTCATTTTGATAATATTTAAAGGATAGTTTAGAGATGGAATGGGAGATGTACATGTATGTTGGAATGTGCAAGACTCAGCCTTAAATTGTTTGTAGGATCAGATTTAAAGGATGAAAGTAACAACCTTTGTTTTTCTCTATTTTTTTTTTCAAAGTCAGCATGCGGAGAAGCTTTGCACCTATGTTGCACGGAATGTACAAAGGGTACTCAGGGTAGCGATTTATTATACTACATGGGCAGTGGAATGCTACATTCCTCCCCACACACAGAGAATGAATGTGCCAGTGTTTCTGACACTGTTTTAGGACACCCCCAAAGTTCTAGTTGTGGTGAGAGTTATGGAGATGGGGAAGCAACAAGAGCCTGCAAAGGCAGGCATGGTGGGGTATTGAGCATGCTCAATGTGGTACCCCACCAACAATAAAAGGGGAGCAGTGGAAGGGAGAAGAAATCAAGAGCCAATGTGAGTCAGATTAAGAGTGTTGGTTTGGTAGTTTAGGAAGAGTATGGTGGTGTGGCATTAGAGGTCTGGCAAGTGGGCAAGATGGCTGGTCTTGATCCAGTATCTGCACAATGGGTATGTAAATGTGAGGCTTACCAGTCCAAAAATTTCTCAAATTTGTGGGTCAAAAAGATGACAGGAGTAAGAGGGA
>JABCKO010007965.1:0-45177 GCA_018855915.1 Tephrocybe sp. NHM501043
CAATTACAGGGCCCTTGGTGGGGCACATGGATTCAGCCACCTCTGTGGCAGCCCTGCCTGATGGGGGTTATCATGTTTCATGCACCAATAATGAAACCATCAGAGTGTTATGTGCTCAGACAGGTCAGGCCCACAATGCTTCATCCTTAAATGACACAACAATCAGAGAATCCAATGCATCCAATATCCTGAACTCCAATACATCCAGTGTATGGCTTCCATGGCAGCACACCTTCCCTACCATCACAAAATTTTACCTTCATCCTAATGGGTGGGTGATGGGTGATAACCTCCCTCTCTTTTGGATTCCTCCCAGGCTACATAAATATGTGCTTTTGCCTCCATGCAATCTAGCCATACCTGTACCTCACAAGGGTTTTTTCCATTTCATTTTTCAAGATCTCAAGATTGGAGAAGAATGGGCTCAGTGCTGGAAAGGTTCTGGCACTGTCGACTAGTCTTACAGTACTCTTGGTATGTCATTTTCTCCTCATCTCTTTCCAACTTTCTGATCCTACTATCTAGTAGTGTTCAAATTTGTAACCCAAACCAATTTATGCCTCACCTTGATTGTAGCATTATGTTGTGTTTACACATTTGATATATATATATGTTATGTTTATAATTTTGTGAAAGCCAAATCAAATATTCGACAACAGTGAACACTTCAAAACTGCAACAACATGGTGTGACATTTAGCCATGGTGAATCTCTCGCCGAAAACTGATATCCCATCATTGGTTGCACCATATCTATATATTCTGATATGTATAATAAACTGGTATACCATCTTACCTGTTTCTCTTCCCATCGGTCCCTCCCCATCACGACTCATGTCAAACCTTAAATCACGTAACAGATATTAGCGCACACACAAATTCCTCCAAAGACGAGACTTACTGTACTTAGGCCCACCCCCACCCTCCGGGACGGTCCAGGTAATATCCTGTGTCGGTACCTTGACATCACACAACTTACAGTGAATGCAATTCTGTCCACCACCATCTCATCAGTCTGTCAAAAGCACCAACATAAAAAAACACACACACCTGAGAGTTAATAACCAACTTCTCCTCTGTCTCCCCCTCCTCCTTCACATACTCATACACACCCGCAGGGCATGCGCGTCCCAACAAGCCCGCATACTGGTCCACATTCTCCCTCACATGCGTCCTCCTCGCCTCCTTACGATCGACCTCCTGTCCCTCGAGCTTTAGTACCTCCCCGCTCTCCGCACGCTCGTTAACGCCCTGCTCCACCTCGCGCGCGAACTCCGCCGTGCGTACAACGCGCAGATGGATCGGCTGGTCCTCGGCGTGGTTCGTGCCCGTGAGCGCGACGCTCGTCATCAGGTCCGTCGATAGCGGCGCTTCAAAGGGCGGGTAGTCGATGGGCTTGTGCTGCGATGCGGGTTGGGTATGCGATGCATCGAGGCTCTGACCATCCTATGAATTTCTATTCAGCCCTCAGAACTATACAGAAAAAGAAGTGGACACACCTTTAGTTTTTCGACCTCGCTCTTGCTCGCATGCTTGAACGTCCAAGGCACCCGCCCCTTCAAGAACAAGCTGTCCACGCCGGAATATGCGATACCACCCCACATGCCGAGGGGCGTATTGAACGACGGCCTGAGGTTGCGGACTTCCTTCAAGTCATCCCACACCCACGAATTCTTCAAGTTATTCTCATAAGCCGACATATCCGCTGCCTTCTCTGTCTCCGCCTCTTCTGTTTCTGTAATTATTACATATGAATAGATTATTCCCCATAAAAAAAGGCTAGCACTAACCATGAACCGCGTCAAACGCCGCCTCGCCCGCTAGCATTCCGCTCTTCATCGCGTTATGCGTCCCCTTGATCTTGGCGACGTTGACAAAGCCCGCAGAACAGCCAATGAGCGCGCCGCCAGGAAAATGGAGACGTGGTACGGACTGCAACCCGCCTTCTGTGAGTGTGCGAGCACCATATGCGAGACGCTCAGCGCCGGCGAGGAGGTCGCGGTAGTAAGGGTGGTGCTTCATGCGCTGCAAGACAAAGTCAGCATAAAGAACGTACATTAACAAAATTTGCACGCACCTGCAGCTCGCGGTAAGGCGACAGATATGGGTTCTGGTAATCAAGGCCAATAACCATGCCGAGCGAAACGAGCCCGTCTCCCATATGATAAACAAACCCACCACCATACGTCTTGTAGTCCAGCGGCCAGCCCATGGTATGCACGACCTTTCCCTCTTCGTGTTTACTCGGGTCGACGCGCCACACCTCCTTTACGCCGATCCCGTACGTTTGGGGCTGGGCCTCCTTCCTTAGATTATATTTACGTATAGCGAGCTTCGAGAGCGACCCATGCGCACCCTCGCCGAGGAGCGTGACTTTGGCGTTAAACTTCATTCCGGGCTCGAACGACGACTTGGTCTCGAAGGCCTTCGTAAGCCCAACCTCGTTGGTGATAACACCCCGAACGCTCTGCACGGAAGCGCCCCACGGATCTACGGAATCCTTGCCCTCAGAGTACGACAGCTGTGCGCCCGCGAATCCCGGGTATATCTCGACTCCATACTCGTTCTCGGCGACGCCGGCGAGCCACCTGGTAAAGGCGGATAGGGAGACGATGTAGTTGCCCGTGTTGTTCATCTGAGGTGGGTGAGGTATTGGAATAGTGTGTTTCTGAGTAAAGAATCGCATGGATGAGGAGGTGGCTGGTGTGGTGAGTGGGTGGTCGGGGAGCTGCTGCCAATCGGGCAAAAGCTCGTTGAGTGCACGGGGCTCGATGACTGCGCCAGAGACGATATGCGCGCCAGCCTCGGAGCCCTTTTCTAGAACGACGACGCGGATCTCCTTTCCCTTCTCGCGTTCGAGCTGCTTGAGGCGGATTGCAGCACTGAGACCGGCAGGACCACCGCCGACAATGCAGACATCGACGTCGTCCTCTGCGCGTTCGACGGACTTGGGGTCAAAGAGCTCCCTGCGTGGTGCGGAGGTGTGTAGCAGCCTGCGACGAGCAAGCCGAGCTGCTGGTCGGACGCGGAGCATGGTGGTTGTGGCAATGAGAGAATTTGCAAAGTCCAAGCCCGGCTTCTTACCGGCAACTCAAATAACCTGACATGAGCCACCTTGACGCGGGACAGCGGGCAGCGTTAGACCAGCTCCAGGCCGTCGTCCACGGTGCAGACGAGGAGGTCGCCATCACCGTCCTCGACAGCGTCAACTGGGACGTCCAGGTGAGCAGTTGCAATGGTGGGTCCTTGTCGGTTTACTGACTCGGTGTAGCGTGCAGTGGACCTCATCTTTGACTCTACACCGCCCATGCAACGGTTCGACATCGACGAGTCTGGGGTGCGTGCTGCCCCACGGGCGCCGTCGCTGTACCAGCAGATGGCGAGGCCCATCTACGCCTTCTTCAGCGTGCCCATCCACCTCTTCTCCTCCATCCTCCGGTTCATATTCAGCCTCCTCCGCATTCCCATCCCGAACATCCGCTTCAGCTCTCTCTCCTTCTACACTCCCCGCCCCCGACGCAGCTATGGCGGCCCCGACCGCTGGTTGCGCGAGCTCGAGGAGGAAACAGGTGCAGTCTCCATCAGCCGCGCCAGCACAGGCACTTCCACAGCACTCGACTCTTCTGGCGCTGGACCAAGCACCCTCACCTCGCGCACGCGGCTCCTCGACGATACCAAGGTTCTGCCCGACTTTACCCTCGGCAGCTATGAGGACGCCCTCCGCACGTGCCAGCGCGATGCACGCATTGGCTGCATCATCCTCGTCAGCGAGGAACACGACGATGTCTCCGAGTTCAAGAGGTGGGTTGCAGTGGTTATTACATTGTGCCTGGTCTAATACCACCCTAGATCGACACTGACCAACTCCGAGTTCGTCCACCTGCTTCATGACAACAACATGGTCGTCTGGGGCGGCGACGTCCACGACCAGGAAGCCTACAGCGGTATGTCTCTTACTTCCTCCTCTTCTCCCGCCTTCAACTCTGCTCTCAGCCGCCGAAAAACTCCAAGCAACGACCTACCCCTTCGTCGCCTTCCTCGCGCTCCAACCCCGCCGTTCCCCCTCCTCCGCTTCCAGCTCATCCAGCACCCCCGCTCCAACCCTAACCGTCCTCTCCCGCCACTCCGGTCCCTCCACCCCCGTCTCCACCGCGCCCACCTCCGCCTCAACCCTCATCGAGCACCTCCAATCCCAACTCCTCCCACGCGTCACCCCCTTCCTCACCCGCCTCCGCGCCTCCCAAGCCTCCCTCGAGCGCGACCGCGCCCTCCGTGAAGCCCAAGACGCCGCGTTCCAAGCCACCGCCGCCAAGGACCGTGCCCGCATCGAGGGGCTCATGGCAGCCGAACGTGCCGCGCGCGCTGCCGAGGCCGAGGCCGAGCGCCAGCGCGTTCTTGAAGAGGAGAGGGAGCTGGAGAGGGAGAGGGAGAAGGAGAGAGCGAAGGAGACGCAGGATGCGTGGCGGGCGTGGTTTGGTGCTCTATACTCCACCCTACCGGAGCCTCCCTCTGGCGCAGGCGGTGTCCGCCTCGCAGTCCGCCTCCCCACCGGCTCGCGGCTAATCCGCACATTCTCCCGGGACGAAACCCTCACCCACCTCTATGCATTCGTCGCCTCTTCCCTCGCCTCCCCGTCCCCTTCCACCACCTCCTCACTATACCTTCCCTCCGCCCTCCCACCCCCGCATTCCGCCTCCTCTCCACAGCTCGACACCCTCCTAGCACCCCACATCTCCTCCCCGACCTCTACCCCCACCAACTTCTGGGGCTTCCTCCTCGTCTCGGCCTACCCGCGGCTCGAGCTCCCTTGGACGGCCACGACGAAGCTGGGGAGCATAGAGGTGCTGAGGGGCGGGGGTCAGCTAGTCGTGGAGATAGTTAATGGGGACAGGAAGCCCACGCCGACGCCGACGGAGGCAGGTGAGGATGGGGATGGGTACGACACGGAGAGCGATGAGGATTAATATGTGGATGGGTGTAGTCTTGCATTACGGATCTTGGTCCTACATGATTGAAGCTTAGACTTGTACAATCTATCGTATGTGCTATAGTATATACTGACAAGCCACTTTTGATGTTCAAATCATTTCAACTGCAACAAAAAGCACATGACCTGTTGGCTGCTTGCAAACATCATCTTCATTATTCGAGAACTACCCGACTTGGACTTATAAATAACTCTATGAACCTGAACCTTACACTTGAAAAGCGCGTTGCTCCACCGTGCTGAGTCACTCAACCCGCTCCTGGCCCTTTCTAAGTTTCTTGCAACCTAGTTGGTTTGGGACGCTTTCGACGATATTCTCGAAGACG
This sequence comes from Tephrocybe sp. NHM501043, assembly GCA_018855915.1. Taxonomy (NCBI): domain Eukaryota; kingdom Fungi; phylum Basidiomycota; class Agaricomycetes; order Agaricales; family Lyophyllaceae; genus Tephrocybe; species Tephrocybe sp. NHM501043. The sequence continues at coordinate 5,313 of JABCKO010007965.1, forward strand.
GCAGACGCGAATGAGCCTATGGTTTTTCTGAGTCTATACGTACTTCGAAGTTTGCAGCTTATTATCCTGCGTTGTGCGTTTCATACCATCTTGCTCGATATGAATAGTGACATTCATATCTGGTGCATATAGAGGTCCTTGAAAGGATTTTAGGTCTGAGTTGTTGGTATAACCGGGACGCAGACTTGCCCGCTGACGGCCATATCTTTTTTTATTATGGTACGTTGCGCCTCAATAACCTACTTTTCTTTGAGAGTCGAAAAATCCTCAAGGCTCGATACATATCAAGATCGTCGTCGATACAGCCGTCACTCAATCACGTCTAGCAAGAATGTTTACACTGGTAAGAAAAGAGCGTGGGTGATCTGACCGTCTGGCTCTCCTCCTTCCATGTCTACACCATGGCAAATCAACGTCAACCCCGGAAGGATGGTGCCAGTGACGGGCTAGCGCATGAAATGCTAATCCAGGTATTTTTCTATCCTCACCCCGTCGATATCAGTGCCGTTCGCAAGGTACGGGTTACTCCCAAACACACATCTACTTACTAACGTATCATTTCAGACATGCAAATATCTGCTCTCCGCCAAGCACGAGGAACCGCCTAGACGCAAGCACTAGAGGGCATCTGCTTCCGCTACGCGATCTTCCTTCCCACTTTTCTCCATACCCACAATGCCCCCAAAATTTCTCCAGCACTTTGCGCTTGCACCCAGCATGTTATCTTCCCTCATTTCCCGTATACCCCTCTCCACGCGAAACTTGCCGACGCACTTGACGCCGCACCAGGACCCCGAAGAGTTCGAGTACATCTTCTCGTCCCCGGCGGGCGCAATCTGGTCACCCAAAGCCATTCTGCAGTTCACGTTTGAGACATCGGAGCGCACGCTCAGGACATCATGAAGCCGCGACCTATCGCATCAAGGGAGAATTATGGGGCTGGTGCCCTTCCTCAATCAGCCAAAAGCTACTGCTATTTATCGGCTTTTTTTTGGAAAACCAGCGCCGATCGTAGGCAAGTGAAATTTATCGTGGTCCGATACAGTTCTATACGAGCTCTTTTCTGGCAAGCTATCTAAAGTTTAAGATAACCAAAGTGAACGTAACGCTTTCTCATCCATGTTTCGAAGTAATTGGGGTCTACGAGAAACTTCATGATTTTATCAAGATGGATCTCTACAGTTTATATCTCTTAAAAATGTACTGCCGCTGAACAAGAGTCAACGCCATCGACTTGGAGAACTACTCTTCAGTAAGCAAACTACCCTTTCATCGAGGACTTCTGACTGAGTAAACTCGGATCATTTAAAATAGTGGCGACTTTGTGGCGACTTCATAGTGTTTAAAAATCACGGAATCTCGTTATTTGACCTGCCACCCTGACCCATTTACCGTGACAGTCCCTACAATGACCTTGCCCTCCTTCTCGACCATATAGCGAGTTCGATGTCTCATCGTCAGCCTGGATACCAAAGCGGTGCCACCGCGAATATTTTTGTGATATGGGACAGAACGGCTGGGGGATCCCTGGTCCACGACATGCATGTTCTGTCAGCCAGCACTGAAACCCTGCCCTCGTCCAATCCCCTGTCCTCAAAACGCGCTATGGTCTCGATGTCCGGATGCCTCTCGTTATTCTCTACCAAACGCGGGAGATAGAATCGCACATTTGTGAGAATCTCGCAACTTTGGCGTGGCGCCGTAGCAGTATCGATGTCAACCAGCGGGAAGTCGTCATCTCATCCCAACAGTGGAAATCGTCAAGCGTCCAATGTCCAAGTCTGTTAAGACATCTATATGACGTGTGCGTGCTCCCGAGCCGTTCGTCAAGTGCTCTGCATTCAGCCGTTGCCCTGCCTCTGATATGTGTCGTCACATAACAAAGTGAGATCTCTATACTTGATTGTCTGGCTCCGTTCTGTCCAATATTCTCTTTGGAGTGCGGCGAAAAACTATCTGATATATCTGGCGGTTTTGCAACTAGACCTTCTGGGTCGGCTGGGGGAGCGGTGAGGGGACAGTTTCAAACTCTTTTTTGCCTTCTCATACTGCTTCAACACAGAACCTGTGCTATACACAGGAGTCAGTTGTATCCCATTCGCAACTCGCTAGATAGACTTGAAATTTGGAGAAACAGTTACTTGAGTCAGAACTGTATGAATTTAATGGCCTCAAGAGTCGAAATACGAAATACATTTAGGACTCATTGCAAGTGCAGGAAAGGGAAAGAAAGGGATTTCAGCCATGATAATATGGTTAAACACAGTTTCAAGTCTGTGTACATGCAAAGATAAATTGGAGACTTGCCAATTATTAATCCATCACCCTCGAACTTGTAGTTTGACGTTATGCAATCTGAGTATCCCGAGTGCCAAAATATAACATTTTCCAAATACAAGGAGTTTTGTTACAGTTGAAGCCGCTCACGCGACCCTAACAATACAAGAGTGTGGCTAGACAGCCCTCCATCTGAGTCGAATGAAAAAGCCACTAGGGGAATAAAATGAGCTGTAGATCAATTTTGGAAATCCCGCACAAAAGCCCCTTTTTGAAGCCGTTTAACGGAACCCTCACTGGCACTGAGAGTAGTAGTCTGTGGCACGTATGTTAGAGAAGACTGAGCCACGAAAGTAAAAGACTATCATACCGTTGAAGAAGATGCAAGTGTAACCGGAGGCGCAGGTAGTAGAGCCAGTCCAAGTAGTACCGCCGCACTGACCCCACTGAGCAACAGTGCCGGTGCTAGTGGAACCAGACGACGTGGTGGTGGTGGTGGCAGGTTTGGTGGTCGAGGTAGTGGTGGTGGTGGTGGAGGGAGTAGCGGTGGTGGTGGAACCGCTGGAGCTGCCCTCGCTAACAGTGATCGAGGAGGAACCGCTGCTTCCGTAACCTTCAGAGGCGACGATCTGGTAGTTGTGGGTACCGAGAGTGAGGCCAGAGGCCGCCCAAGCGTTGAAGTGGTTGGCGGTGGTGACAGTGCCACCAATGCGCTTGCTCTGGCGAACAGACCAGAACTGGTCGAAGGTAGCGGTGCCCTGAATAGAAGGCTGCTGAGTGCGGACGGTGTGGTAGATATCGTAGGTAGCACCGTCGGAAGTGACGGAGCCAAGCTTGGTGGCACCGGTGGAAGGGTTGTAGGTACCGTACCACTCAACGATGTAGTACTCGATGAGAGGAGAGGTAGTCCAGCCGTAGACGGAGAGGTAACCGTTTCCATCGGTGCTGTAGCTACCAGAGTAGCTGATAACCCTGAAAGACTAGTCAGATCATGCACACCTATGGGAATAGATGAAGGCTTACTTGGCACTGCCGGGGTTCCAGCCGAGTCCGGCAACGACGTTCTGGGTGGACGCAGTCCAGGTCAAGCTGTACTGATTCTTGTCGATGGTAAAGCTGGCACCCGCGCTGTTCTGCATCCACAGGGAGTGGTACCAACCATCAACCGTGCTGGCGTCGTTACTGGTGTAAGTAGTGGAGCGCTTGGCAAGCTCGGTGCCATTGAACGCGGGCATGGCCGAAGCGACGAGCGCAGCGGAGCAGATGGTGAGAAGGCTTTTGAAGGAGACCATAGTGAAGAGATGAGGATGTCTGTGGGATGGGACAGCTTGTTTTCTAGGTGAATCATCGTACCCTTTTATACCAGACCTCTCGGGAAAAACACGGGGACTCTTGGGCATTACACGAGGGAACGCGTACGCGTCGGATGATGGGACTCCACGAGACGAGCGTGATCGACAGCAATTAGTAGGTCCCAACACTCCTAAGCAATCGTAAGCACATATCACCTCCGAGTTCCTCTTCAGGAGCTCGGTAGTAATTAGCAATACCGATCACCCGCCCCACACTACATAGGCTCGAACTCAACTTTCAAGGTTCGAAGTTGACATCGCCTTGCTTCCGTTTGTAATAGGCTGTAATAGCCCCACTTGCCCACAGGGAGCCCTCGAGAAGTTGCGTTGAGCCTCAACTTTTGAAAGTTTGCTTCGATCGATCACTGGCAATTGGAACTCACCACAATCTTCTGAACCCACTGCTCCTGTGTAGTCATGCACAGCACCCAGATCTAGCAAGACAGGAGACTTCATAATGTGAGGGACAGACATAGGGGTTTCGTTTAGCTAGAAGGTTTTCTCCTGGAGATGAGGTACAAGTTGAAGAGCCCGAGGAACCAATGAATGTGGTATAAACGAGCCTTGATCAACTTCCTGGCACTGGCACATGACCTCGGCAGTGGCGACGATAACTTTCTATCTTCTCAGTCTGGCTAAAACTATTTGGAAACCCTGTTTCTCGGAGAAACCCAGGGTTTCTCGAGGCCGTTATTTGGAAACCCGGATTCTTGTGTCAAGTGTAATAGCCGGAGAAACAGGGTTTCCAAATAGTTTTAGCCTCTCAGTCTGAATCTTTTTGACTTAGCCGTATCTCACGTCAGTCAACTTCCCCTCAGCTTCGACTACCCTGGAAGAGGCACTAACTCAAGAGTAATAAATGTGTCACTGTTCTGGACTCAATCTCAAGGACTCAAGATCCTGAGCAGCGAGCTTTTCCACGCGCCATTCCCGTCAAACACTTGAAAAACAAAAAACGAACATATTCATACAGCAGCTTCTTTCAAGTTGGTGCTCCATGAATACAGCACACGAACGAAGCACGAACATTAATGCTTAACAGGTGATAACTCGGATATCGCTTGTTTCCATCCTTCTAGGCAGCATTCTTCCGCAATTCCAGAACCTTGTTCTGATGCCCAGCTTGATTCGTGGCATTGTGTCAATTTTGTTGCACATAATACTAATACAGTCACCTGTGTCACGGCGGCTCTATTCAGCCACCCCACGTTTTAGACAAATTGACTCTGGAGTTTGGACATGCTGTTCCCCACATCTTGGCGTGTACCCCAAAGTTCTAAGGCCTTGGTGAAATTATCTGAGGTTCACTCCCTCCATGCACTAGCTTCTCAGCGCTTCTCTCCCCTTTCTTGACACAGGCTGCCTCTAATAAACTCAGGGTTGTCATCTGTGATATCCAGCTGACCTGGTCATCTGCAAGCGATATTTGGCAGCTCCAAACTACCGTAAAAACAAGACTTCGGTTCCGTCCACTACCCCGCAGATTTTCCTAGATTTTCCAGTTAAATGCCGAGTTTTGAACAAGCGCTGATGATCATGATCGAGGTTTGTCTCCGTTCTTGCTACTTGATGATGATGATGATCAGCCACTGGTCCCTGAGTCACGAGTTCGAACCTCACTGAGTCCACTTTCAGAAGAACTCGAAGCAAGCGAGCTCTTGTCGAAAGCAGAAAAAAAAAGTGACGCTATCTGACGAAAGCATAAGCATGACTACTGACTGCTAAGGTCCCGGATGCACTCGCGTACCCGCGATAAACCCGCCTCATTCAACAGAAGCACGTTGATTATGGGAGGTACTGACTGTACTGTCCGGGCAGACCTCGGGATGTATGGCTTAATGATCTGGTCGAAACCAGGACGCGGGCGCCTTCCACAAACCTTGAATCTTGCTGAATGACCACATCTTGCGTCTTCATTCCTACGATATCGTCTAGAGGTGGTATCCTCCGTCTGGGGGGTGGAGGGGGGGGGATGGCACCTCGGGTGCATATCCTGTTGACTTGTTTCCAAGGGCTAGGTCAGGGCTTGACAACGGAATTTGCTCGCAATTATCCGCAAATTATCAGAGGGCATCACGCGTCGATACCTGTCGATGGATGAGACTGAAAGTCATTCCTTGACTTTTCATCCCGTGCTTTCACCGGAGGGCTAGATATAAAAGAGATAAGAATACTTGTCAACAAACCAGTTGTCTTCCTTACGCAGACTTCTACTCGTTATGGTTTCCTTCAAAAGTCTCCTCACCATCTGCTCCGTTGCGCTCGCCGCCTCGGCCTTGCCTTCGTTCAATGGCACTGAACTTGCCAAGCGCTCCACTACTTACACCAGCAACGATGCCAGCACGGTCGATGGTTGGTACCACTCCTTCTGGATGCAGAACAGCGCGGGAGCCAGCTTTACCGTCAACCAGAATCAGTACAGCTTGACCTGGACTACATCCACCCAAAACGTCGTTGCCGGACTCGGCTGGAACCCTGGCAGTGCCAAGTAAGCCTTCCTTTATTCTCATTGGCATGCATGATCTGATTAGTCTTTCAGGGTTATCAGCTACTCTGGTAGCTACAGCACCGATGGAAACGGTTACCTCTCCGTCTACGGCTGGACTACCTCTCCTCTCATCGAGTACTACATCGTTGAGTGGTACGGTACCTACAACCCTTCCACCGGTGCCACCAAGCTTGGCTCCGTCACTTCCGACGGTGCTACCTACGATATCTACCACACCGTCCGCACTCAGCAGCCTTCTATTCAGGGCACCGCTACCTTCGACCAGTTCTGGTCTGTTCGCCAGAGCAAGCGCATTGGTGGCACTGTCACCACCGCCAACCACTTCAACGCTTGGGCGGCCTCTGGCCTCACTCTCGGTACCCACAATTACCAGATCGTCGCCTCTGAAGGTTACGGAAGCAGCGGTTCCTCCTCAATCACTGTCAGCGAAGGCAGCTCTAGTGGTTCTGGCACCACCACCACCGCCACCACCTCGACCACCAAACCTGCCACAACCACCACCACCTCATCTGGCTCCTCTAGCACTGGCACCGCTGCTCACTGGGGTCAGTGCGGTGGCATTGGTTGGACTGGCGCCACTACCTGCGAATCTGGTTACACTTGCCAGGTCCTCAACGGTATGATTATACCTACTTTGTGGCTTACCCCCTCTAACATGTATACCATAGATTACTACTATCAGTGCCTGTGAGGGTCAAGTTCAACGATCCTCAAAATAAGGTAAATACTTTGAAGCTAATTGCCTTGTTCCTTTTTATGAGGATAGGATAGATGAGTTTGTAGTTTTGGGCATTGCGTGCTATGATTTAGAATTCAGTGTATGATTTCTAGTATCAGAAACTTGATAATCTTTTGAAAATTTCCTCATTTGATCTCAAAGGTCGAGCTTAAGAACCCACTCACCTACTTACGTGTAGGCTCATTTCCTTCACTGCATCTGCACCATTTGCGCATGGAACGATAGTTCACGTCCGTCTAATATGGGTATGTCAACGTAATGTCCACTTCAGCACTAACTCTTGATATCATACAACACAACCCTCTCTTGGCCTGGATCACCACTGAGTGCCAATTTTCGAGATCAGACCGACATGTGTTCAAACACAAGCAGATCAAACAGTCGTATATGTCAGTCAACAAGTCTGACCATGACCCTCTCAATATATTACCAAACTGATGAGCTTTGCGGGCTGCCCGGCGTTGGGCTAGGAATATCTCGCGGGAGAGCAGCACTGCGCGGTATCCCAGGAACGGGTTCAGGCTCCTTGCGCCACTCAATCTTTTCCACGCGGACTTCACCCTCAATGAGCTGGTAAACGTATGTCACGATTACTGGGCCCTGAATGTCCATGAGAGCGAATGACGGGATATGTTCCCTACAAGATATGCTGGATCAGCGCATGCTAATTTCAAAGCCGAAATACAGAACAGATACCCATTAAACGCGCCTGACCACGCGCCTGTGGCAGATCCAGGGTTTACAAAGAATTTGTTGTCCTTTTCGATGGCTTGGAAACTAAAGGTATACGCCGAGGCTTGAATCAGTGTCTGCTGCGGATTACACGAGAGAATAAGCATACATATGTGTGTGCCCTGAGATAAGTACATCCACGTCCATCTGCCGTGCTATTGATTGGAGCGAATCGATGTCACCTGTTGGTATGCATTGGTGACCGTGGATGACGCCAATCTTTATTGGTGAATGGACCACAGTGATCGATAGCGGCGAGGCGGCATTCTTCAAAGCATCGTCAATAATGTATACAAGTATGTAGTATGCTATACAGACCTCATCATAGTCTCCCTTCACAACGTGCACGTCAGGCGATATGGTCTTGAGGTATTCATATGTTTCCTTGTCACAAACGTTCCCCGTACACAGAATTTGCTGAATTTTTCCAGGAACTAGGAGTTTCTTAAACTTTGCAGGTAGATCATGAGTGCGGTGAGGAATGTGGAGGTCGCCAATGACAAGAACGAGGACCATTATTACGATACTGGCAGTACTTTCGCAAGTTGGGAACGACCTGCGGAGTTTCAATTTACTCTCACACTCGAAATTTCAAGTTCACCTCAAGCGCGTTGGCGTTGGCGTTGGCGTGCACCTCCCCCTCCTCGTTGTCCAGTTTGTCCAGTATCCTCCGCCATGCGTGACAAGGGCATCTTCAGCATAAAACGGGCTCTGCCCAGGATGGTACTGCCATGTCTCTTTTGGTACGGCTCTATGCTAAAATATTTACAGAGCTGGACACCTAAAAACCTCTACAACTTGTATCAACGCACCGAGCTCGACGGGACGAAAAAGCAGGACATTGTCTTCAAGCGTACCTCTGCAACAATGTTTCAGCAGCGGTGGAAGTCCAAGGCTGTCATGCGTGCATATCACGGCGACTTCATCAAGGAAAAAGTGTTCAAGCGCTGGTTCCTCCCCGAGACGTTACCCGATGTGCGGCCCAAACGTAAAGTTCTGGGAGATGACAAGGCCTCTCTGGAAGAATTTGCCTTGCGTAAAAAGAAGGAGAAAGACCTTGCAGAGGAGGAGGCACAGAAGGGTATGGCACCCGTCGGTAGTTTGATGTTTTCCGAAGTCGAGAGAAGGATCGATGTCTTCTTGTTCAGGTGCTGTTTTGTGCACAGCGTGTATGAGGCGCGGAGACTCATCATCCATGGGGACGTACTGCTCAACGGGAAGAAGGTCCGTCAGCCTTATATTCCACCATTCCTTAGTGCTCATATACCTCCAGCATCAAAACGCGAACACGCGGTTAGCACCTGGAGACATGGTCTCTGTAAACCCAAGTGCGATTCGGTTCTTCAAACCGCCAAATGGGCCTAACTGGTTCGACGTTAACAACTACGCAAAGCACGTCAGGGACGTCGACGCCAAACTTGATAAGGAGGCTAGGAAAGCAGCAGAAAAAGTTGACGAAGCCTCGAAGCCTACTGCTGGGGAAGAAGCTGTTATTGCCGCCGCTATAGAATCCAACAAGGCCAAGGGCAGTGAGGAATCTACTGAACTTGAACCAACACCCGAACCTCCCAAGTACAGCCTGACGCCATTCAATCTCCCTCATTTCGCCTCGCCGTGGCTTTTCATACCTGCGTACATAGAGCCGAGTTTCTCAACGTGCTCAGCAATTTACGTGCGGCACCCCACCGCGCGGCCTGGTTACTCGGAGATCCCGACCCCATACGACGCCGATGGTGAAGTCGTACGTTTTGCTTGGGAGTGGTATGCAGAGCGTCGCACGCGTATACGCACAGATACTCAGCTTGCAAGGATGCCGGAGGATAGGGCTCTAGCTCAGATGGAGAGCATCGAGGAGGGGAGGAGGGGTTTGAAGCGCGACGTATTGAGGAAGACCCTTAGAGTCTGATCTTAAGTAATAAGAGTCTTATTGACATGGAACTACTCATCTACGTGGCCCCGCAGATGTTTGAGTTTGCAGATGTGTCCAGTAAATATACCTTGTCAGTCTCAAGCATGACAAGTCCGAACGAAAAGCAAATTGTTATCCTTCTATCTACCTATTCATCTCAGCTAAGAGCAGCATGGGGGTATATCGAACCTGCGCGTTGGAGTGGGCTGATGATACACGAAGGCTGTCAGGGGTTGTTGATTGGAGGAGCAGCAGGAGCATTCGACGAGGCCTTGGTTTGAGGTACGATCGTTATGACTATTACCTCACTATGATCCAGTCCCGTCCTCGAAAAAAGAAATGACGAAAACGGTCTACGATGTATACGTTTTGTCATGGTCATAAGGGGTTGAACATGGAGCAGTAGCGGGAGTCTGAGATGATGGATGTCAGGCCGAAACTCCAAGCCCAACGAGACAAGATCATCGATATCGTATGTCCTCACGCTTTTAAACCTCGTTTGTCGGTGCTCGCCGCTTGTTAGCCCGCTCACAGATATCAACCGATAATGGACACAAACCACTCTCGACTTGGGACACAACAAGTCGATCAGACTATTTCATTACCCGAAAGTGTCACTGATATCACACTATATATATGCAATAAGAACTATGCATCAATGCGCCACAAGTATAGAAGAAGAAATGCTTGGCACTTGGCACATCTGGTGGCTTAAGCTGAACGTTCAATTTCTGCCTTCGCGTCCATCTGGTGCTAATTTCAGCCCAACTTGATCGCTCAGGGCTTCTATCCGTCCACCGAAGTTCCACCACCGCTTTTATACCATGGTACTCGGAGATGTGTCGTCACTCTCACAAAAACCGAACAAAACGCGCATGGAAGCACGTTTGACGGAGTTTTGCCTCGTAATGCTTATTTTGGTACTCCACAGGCTAGGAAACATCAGATAACGACAAGCATGAATTTCTCCGAACCAAATTTTTACTCTATCTTTCAAGCAGGTTTCTCTCTTCCATCTCCTCGAAATTATCAATGGCCAACACTATTCTTCACAGCTCTATCTTCAGAAGTGACAGACTGAACAGGTTCCTACAATCTACCTTCCTTCACCTTACCTGACACGACAGATTTGGAGAGAGGATGCAGACTTGCAATGCTTGGGACACCTTTGACTCTATGAATGAAAACCCAGCATTTTGCCGATTGTTAGGAGGCCCCAAAGTACTTGTGACCAGACTTTCCGTTTGTTTCCAACCGTAAGGGCTCTATTTTAATAGACATATCACATCATACTGCATTGACGTAGGTTTTGTTGTAGGCTACATTCTGTCACGAGGCCAAACTCCACACCCCCACACACGATGTTCTAAAAAAAGCATGATCTTCTAAAAAAAGGTGCGCCTGTTGAGCGATAATAGACGAGAACGCGTCACTCACAACCAGCATGGTCTAGCACATGAGATTGTTCAGCGGATGGACCTCGGGCAACGGGTTTTATGAATTGCAGAACGCTGTAGCCATGACTTGATCCTACTCTCCTGGAAATTGTATTATTTCGTGAAATAGGTTGGTTACACGAAGCGTCTCGGCCCACTGTTACTGCCATGATTGCCACAGTCTCAAGGATGGCCTCGGTCCCAAAAATATTTGTGACAACGGACAAATTTGACACCGCTAACAATTTTCCGCAAGTCATCACGAGTAACACTTGCTGGATTAGTGCTTAGGCCTCCTCTAAAGCCTGCCCAGCGCTCTATAAAAGGGGACATTGCAACCTGCCTTCAAATCAGTCGCCACTCTTCCAAGGCTTTCACTCCAAGCTCATCATGGTCTCCTTTACCAACCTACTCACCTTCTGCTCAGCTGCGCTAGCCGTCACGGCAATGCCGTCATTCTCAAACTCTACCGAGCTCACCAAACGCACCACGATCAGTACTAGTAGCACTGGCACGCTCAACGGCTATTTCTACTCCCTGTGGATGCAGAACAGCGCCGGTGCTACCATGGACGTCAACAATGGCCAGTACAGCCTCACTTGGACCACGGCCTCTGAGAATGTTGTTGGTGGAATCGGCTGGAATCCCGGCAGTGCCAAGTCAGTTTGCATTTTATAGCTGTAGTATTGATTTTCACCTAACTGGGCTTGTAGGGTCATCAACTATAGTGGTACCTTCAGCACCGGCGGAAACGGTTACCTCTCCGTCTACGGCTGGACTACCTCTCCTCTCATCGAGTACTACATCGTAGAGTCTTACGGAACCTACAACCCTTCCACTGGCGCAACCAAGCTCGGATCCGTCACCTCCGATGGTGGCACCTACGATATCTACCACACCGTCCGCACTAACGAGCCTTCGATCGAGGGTACCGCCACCTTCGACCAATTTTGGTCCGTTCGCCAGAGCAAGCGCGTCGGCGGCACTGTCACCACCGCCAACCACTTCAACGCATGGGCGTCTTCTGGACTGTCCCTCGGTACCCACAACTACCAGATTCTCGCCACGGAAGGTTACGAGAGCAGCGGATCTTCTTCTATTACCGTTTCGCAGGGCAGTTCCACTGGGTCCACCACCACGTCTACTCCTACCACCACCACTACATCGTCTGGCTCCACGTCCACCGGCACTGCTGCTCAATGGGGTCAGTGCGGTGGCATTGGCTGGACTGGACCTACCGTCTGCGCCTCTGGTTACACTTGCATCTTCTTCAATGGTATGACTATAACCACTTCCATGGCCTGAACGTTGCTAACATCCATACCACAGACTATTACTCTCAATGCCAGTGACATCTCGGTTAAACGACTTCAAAAGGTTGATTCATTAGCGCGTTGTATTTCAAGTTCTTTGGTAGTATATATATTGTTAGGTGATGGATCTGAGTTGTATGCGATAACAACGTTTTGGACCAAGGTTTTGGGTGCCCGGGGGTTTGGGGGACCTTGAGACGACTTGATAGAAAAGTATATCTTTTCAACGTTGGGTGGTTTACATATGCATGAACCAACTATATGTGTACAAACTGCCTTACATTCTGGATCTTAACAGATATCACGATTCTTCAAGGGATTTGCTTTCATGAACGCCTGACGATTTCTCGTCCTAGTATCGTACACAAGAATGAGCATGGTCTATCGTAGTTAAAAAGGGTTCAACATAAACCTCGCCAGAATGATGGACGCCTTTCGAAGCGCGCTCTTCTATTCCGACGGCACCGGCACCGGATGAGACTGGAATCGTACTTTACTTAGTCCTCAGTCAGAATTCAGTATTCCTCCGTTACTCCAATAACAAGCGCTAACCATGCCTCTTGGATTTCTTGTCGTTTTATCGGAGCCCGGGAGCCAAGTCACCCTGGATGAATTCCAAGGTTTATATCCAATCAAGCTGGTGATGGCCTTATCTAACTAAAGTCCCCTAGATTGGTACAACAACGAACATGTACCCCTCCGCATGAACTACTTGAAATCCTTCCTCACCGGGGCTAGGTTCTCCGCCGCAGATTCCCTGAAACCTTCTTGGCTCGCTCTCTATGATATCGACGACACCGCAACCTTCGAGCACGAAAGTTACACCTGTTTGCGCGCAAATCGCAGCCCGCGTGAGGCAGCGCTTGTTGTTCGCCTGGAAGTGCTCGATCGCAGGACATGTGCGGCGCTATCCGACTCGGGAGAGTCCCCGACCACTTCTTCCCTCGCATCCTCAAACCCTACAACCTTTGTCGTTACCCACGGCGTAGGCGTCACTTCCAGAGGCTCGTTTGAAGACTGGACAAATGTCGTCTTTGAACAGTTGAGGAGTGTGAAAGGATGGGTGAGGTCGAGGACATTCGAGTGCTGTGACAACCTCAAGACCGGAACTGCCGTTGCGGGTAAAGGCGCAGAAGAACAGATTGTGGCGAAGTACTTTGTCCTACACGGCGAGTAGCATTTATCTCTTCAAGATTCCATGTCTCTCACAACATCCTCTTGTAGAATTTGAAGAGTCATCCGGTGCGGACTCTCCCGAGTTCAGGAATGTCGTCGCGTCGAGTGAGAACTTTGAGACTGTGGAACGGAGAAGCTGGAACCTGTATCGTGCATACCCTGGCATCGCACAAGGTAACCTGCAGTCCTAGATTTGATGAGGTTATAGACAGGAATATGCCTGTTATCAGAACGATAGTCCGTGTCAGAACACCATACAGATACATTATTAGGTTTACACTGAAATCATTGCAGTTCACTGATATTTTTATCAGTTCATGCCCTCAATCTGACGACGCTGAAGCATAGTTCCAAAAGTCATCTGGGGTTATACATCGTTCCTCCCTTCATTAAGTCAAAGAGAAGAGCAATCTCACGCTTCTTTGCCACGCTTGTGGGATGAATCGTAGCTTGATCAAAGTCGATCACCGTGACATTCTCATTGTCCGTAATCATCAGATTCTCTGGTCGGAGGTCACCATGACGAACGCCTGCTCTATGGATATTGCTTATAATCACAAGATATGCATCCCTTACAAAGTCAAAGTCACCCAACTCAGCGTACAATTACATCAATTATAAAAAGACAACACACCTGATATGCGCAGAAACTTTTACTTCCACTGCATTAGAGTCAGGCCGAAGATCCCACAAAGACCTTCCGACATGGTCCATAACAAGTGCCATTGCATCGGTCTCTACATCTTCAAAGAGCCCAAACATGAGAGGAATGCCTTCGACGACACCACGCGAAGTCAGATGCTCGTATATCGTAAACTCATGTCGCATGCCCTCGATCTCTTCTGGAGCGAAGGCCAATTTGACTACAACACCTGTACGGAGGATGTTCCCATCGACATGAACTTCCAGTTGAGCTCCGTGTACGACTCCAGTGGCACCCGAGGCTATTTCGGATGTCAAAACGAGTTTGAAGTACTCGTTATGGCCGTAGGAAGCCTTTCGCTTGGTGCCCGATCGGATGAAGGAAGTGGGGGCAGGAGAATTGTAGACATCATGACACATTTCTAACAGAGCTAGGGAACAGGTGTCTGCGTAATTTTTGATGACCTTTGGAAGGATTGTATCAGGAGGGTATGGTAAAGATGTACACATAATCCACATTATCATATGCTCTCGCGTCTCATTCAATTCCATCGAAGCCACCGCTCTGATTTTGTACCGCCTTCCAGATGTGCTTTTGCAATTACGGTATTTTTGCGGTACGCGCGTTGCTCTTTCTTGGTTAAGGATACGGTCAAATGCGTCATGCAAAATAGAAAAATACAGCGAGGTTTGGATGAGGCCATATGAAGTACTAGTTGAAGGATCGATGAGATTTGAGATATAGAGGGTCTGGTTGCACGGTGGCGAAACGCGATCCTCTCAAAACTGTCGCTGCAACGGAAGACGATGAATGTTGTATCGTGTTCTACGGCTAGAGCCCATGCCTGATTAACGATACTCTTGAATTAGTTCGCTGTGGAAGTCTGCAGCTGGGGACTTACTCGTAAAAGAAACTGATCAGCCATGGTCCCGGAAGTCTTGTGGCGCGGAATAGCGACACTTGGCCGCGATGTACTGCTTGGAGATTGATCGAATTCAATACTTGACATAGATTTCCTCCCCTCGTCCGTTGGTGATGGTCGAGATCCTCGAGGGCTTGATGCAGTGAAATATGTCGTGCCCTGGATGTCCCCTCTGAACTGTGACGAGGTTTGGCTTTCGGGGGTGTTGCAGATGAAGATGAAAAAGAGGAAAGAAGAGTTCCCCAGGCAGCCGTCGTAGCATCAACGTGACGAGAGGAAGGGCTTAGGAGAGGCGAGGGACATCCCGTCGTTCGACATATATCAAGCTTGAAATCACCAGAGGCGGCGATTGTGCCCAAATCCTGTAGGACTGCCTCTGCATCTGGAGATGAGCAGAATATCTCCCAAAATGCCAAGGCAGGGGTGTCTCTGTCCCATTCGGTGCAGCAATTCCCAATTCTCCGCATTCATCTTGTCAGTGACGTGTTTGTCCGTCTCCGTGATGTCATTGAGCTTAAGGCCGAAGTCCTCAATGAAAGTAGTGTTGCGTTCTAAGAGTGACCACTTGGACCGATTTATCTGTGCCCAGTCGAGAGATGGGAGCCAACTGGTGGTGTGGGAATTCAAAAGGAAAGTCGAAGGGTAGATCAGTCGATGAAACCAATTGTCCGACCTGTATTTCATTGCTGTACTTAGCATATGCATCATTCAGCCCCGGTGTATAATCATCTTTCCACGGGCCGCTAGTCGAGTTCATCTCTGCAACAAGTTAGCGTGATGCCACAGCCCTGAAGCGACTGCCCCTTCAGAGTCCATGCCTGGTGAAGGCATGCAACCATATGAGGGAAAAGCTCTACTCTCTTGAGACAGTGATGTTCGGCCAGATGTTTGTCATAGAAAGTCAACGGGAGTGTCAAAGGTGGTGGTGGTGGTAGATGTCGCCCGCTCCGCCGCCTGGCAGTCATCTTGTGCGTTGCCTGGGAGGAGAAATTGCATTGTCCTAGCTCATGAGAGTCGACAAACATGGAATCCATTGATGGCAGAAAGGGAGAGTTGGGTCTACATAGCGGGTGTAGCCTCTAATACTGACCCATTTTAGGGCGGTGCTCATCGTGTGTCATGTGGTGTGTCAGTGGGCGTTTCGACCAGCCACACTCTCATCGATAAGATATAGCCCCCATGGCAGTGTTGGGTTAAATTATCTATAAATGCATCTCCCGATAGATGATTGAAATGGGTGGTTCCGAGATGAAGATCGCGTCAAAAAGGTCAAAAAGAGCTGCAACTTGAAGGAGGGCACGCGATCAGTCACAACGTGTTGTTTTCCTGAACTGATGTTGCCAAACAGTGGTGCCATGTTAGAAGTCGTGAATACCAAACCATTATCCATCTGACAGGCCCACATCCATGGCCTCGATATTCCTTACCCTCCTGGACGACGACGGCGATGGCGGCGGCTCTCTTCCGCCCGGCACTCCTCCTATGCGTGAGTTGTTCATGATCACTGATGAAGAGGTCTTGATTTCGCTTTTGGAACAACAGTTAAATTCGAAGGGCCGTGGTTCACGACTCAGCTCACAATCTCTGCTACCATTGGAATACTGTCTTTTCTTGTATTCTCATACTGTCGGACGCGTTGGCCACTCTTGTTTGCACCTAGAACCAAACTGAAAGGTATGAGGACCTCCCCTTCTGTCTCCAAGACATTTTCATTCATAAATCGAAAGGTTTCTCGCCGCATGAAGCACACGCACACCAGGCTTTTTTTGGGTGGATTATGCCAACAATTCGAACATCTGAGTTCACAGTGTTGCAAATAGTAGGGCTCGATGCAGCTGTGGTACGTGCATACATACTATCTCTCGAGTTCTCGCTTTCTAAATATTTCTTGCCATTTTCAGCTTCTTAATTTCTTCAAGATGTCATTTTACCTATTCTCACTCTGCTCCTTATTTGCATTAACAATTCTCATGCCCCTAAACTGGAAGGTATGTTTGCAACAACAGCCCAACCCCCATCTCTAAACGCACCTCTAGCATAATAAAGAGCTCGACCCTGAAGACGATGGGTGGCCTGATAATAGTACATGGCCGCAGTTCAAACCAATGTTAGAAACGCCAAGGAATAGGACGTCTCCCCTGAACGACTGGCTGGACCTCATTAACGACGCCAATTCATATCTATCCGTCCATCTCATGTTCACTTACCTTTTCACAATCCTCGCCCTCTACTTCATCTACAGAAATTACAGACGTTTCATCCGTTCCCGGCAACTCTTCTCCCTGGAACTCGTCCACTCCATTCCTGCGCGAACCGTTTTGGTTACCGACTTGCCTAATCATTTACAAGGTGAACGACCTCTGGCCGAATATTTTGAGCATATGGGACTTGCGGTAGAGAGTGTAACTGTCTGTCGAGAGGTCTCGAGCTTGAAAAAACTTCTCGATAAGAGGACAGAAGCTCTCCTCGCGCTTGAACGGGCGTGGGTCAGCTATGTTGGGAATCCAAGCTCAGTAGAGGAGTATGACCCCGAGAGCATGGGCGTTGCGCCTTTGGTCGATATTGACATTGAAGAAGCGCAGCCTCGTCGCGGGAGGTTCGTGGTCCCCCATCGACAGCGGCCTACAATGCGGACAGGTTGGTTTAAACCCAAGGTCGACGCGCTGGAGTACCTGGAGAAACAGTTCCGAGACGCAGATGAGCTCGTTAAAAAGAGGAGGAGAAATGGGCGGTTCAAGGCGACGACCTCGGCGTTTGTGACCTTCGAGAAAATGTCCAGTGCAGTGAGTTTCGGCCCTCTAGTCTTCATACCTCGCCTGACTCCTTCCCTAGCAAGTAGCTGTACAAGTTGCTCATGCGCCCAATCCGTCTCAAGTTACCACTTTCCTTGCCCCCGAGCCTCGTGACATCGTCTGGTCAAACATGGCGCCATCTACCGACATCATCCGAACCCGAGACGTTATAGTTCTGGCTTTGATGGCTCTCCTCCTTTTTTTCTGGTTCTTCCCCATCTCTGCACTTGCGAGTCTGTTGAGCTACGAGGAAATCAAAAGAACTATGCCTTGGCTGGGAAGCCTCATCGACCAGAATGCGCAAATCAGGGCCATTGTTCAGAACTCGTTACCCAGCGTGGCAGTCATCACTCTAAATGCGTGTTTACCGTTCCTATTAGAAGGTCAAACAAATGCTATTGCTTTGCCTGTACACATCTCTGACATTTCTTCAGCCCTGACATACCAACAAGGATACCGAGCCAGAAGCTGGGTTGAATACTCGCTGCTCAAGAAGTACGTCAAGACAGCAGGATTGCATTCCATTATATTGACGTTTTTCTCAGATATTTCCTCTTTCTCTTGATCAACGTTGTCTTCATCTTCCTTCTTGCCAGCACTTACTGGCAACTGATGCAGGACTTGGCGAATTCGCCTGCCAAAGTTCCAGAGAAACTTGCGCAGGCTTTACAGGCTGGCCGAGCGAGGTGAAATCTTCATTTCGTCCCCAAACTTCCTTGCATTAAACAGTTTTTAGGCATTTCTTCTTGTCATACGTAATCCTGCAGGGTGAGTAGTTCAGTTCTTTCGATTTCTCTTCTCTTCTGATTACCCTACAGGCCTTGGTATCATGCCTCTACAGCTCCTCAACCTGGGCGTCATTATCCCGCGAATATTCTATCGTATGTTCCTGACTCGTACCCCGCGAGGTTAGTAGTTAGTATCTTCTGCCGAGTCCTCAACCTATGGTTGAATTTTTTTTTTGATAGATTACGCTGAGCTTAATGCGCCACCTATGATCAATTATGGCGTGGTGTATCCTCAGGCAATCCTGATGTTTGTCATCACGCTGCTGTACAGCGTCGTTCAGCCGCTCATCGTGGTATTTGGTGCCTTCTACTTCGGGATGGGCTACATGGTTTACAAGTACAAGTTACTTTTCGGTTTGTCTTTTATACTTTATCTTCCTATTCTTACTTATAAGTGATTAATCAGTGTTCTACAAGCCCTACGAATCCCAAGGCCAGGCATGGCCTATCACGTTCATCCGCCTCATCTGGGGTGTTGTCATTTTTTTATTGTTCATGATCGGGATCTTCACACTTCGGCAGTCCTACATCATATCCTCTCTCCTTGTGCCATTGTTGGCAGGGACAGTCATTTGGTCGTGGTATGTAGACAAGAACCTCAAGCCATTGAGTAAATTCGTCAGCCTGTCATCGGTCTTTGAGGTTCAACGAGGCGAAGAGACGGCAGACGTCATGCGCTTGAAAGCCGGTCACCCTGTGACTTGGTCCCAAAGGTATACTCCATCTCAACCTGCTAGGATTGAAGGCTCACTGCATCCTTTCCCTCAGTAACCTGAACAAAAGGAGATATGCTCAGAATGACGATACTCTATATGTAGCACCAGAAGACGAGCGGACTGATTACGTGCGTATCTCCTCCGGATCTCTTTTCAATGCTAAATCCTGATCATTAACATATTAACACAAGTCACAACCACCAATGGCCGGCTGGTATAGTGGCGTACTTAAGTAAGATTTACTATTAATCATTGTTAGCGCTTTCTGGATATAGTATTATAGCACCGGAAAGAAGCGATATGGCCATCCAGCACTGACGGGAGTGCTTCCTGAACCGTGGTTGCCGCTGAAGAAAGGACAGTCGCTAGTCAACCACGATAATAGAGGGGACGCATCGCGGGCACCAAAAGACAGCGAAGCTGTCGTCCTCACCCTTCGGAAGCGCTACAGTTCCGTGCGCGGCCCGCGTGCATCTAGTGTGCCTCCAACTCGTGATATTCCATTTGCTGGCCCATCTAGCCAAGTAGACGCTCCCGTTGATCCTGGCGCAGCCAATCCATGGGAGGATCCTCGTCCGCGCCTAACGTCCAACGGCCATACTCTCAACCACCGCCTTAGCTTCGATGTCGCCTCTGGCGTGATCATGCTGCCCGACAATGAGACCTGGCTGGACGACTCGGCTGATAGCGATGAGGAAGATTTACAGAATACGGGAGGACTGGAACAGTCAATTACGGAGGCAAGTGTTGTGGGTGATGGTGACGAGCCGCTTGTGGTCTCTCCTACATCATCACCATCGCGGGCTTCGCGGTATGGCACCTACTTTCACCACCCGGAGCGCAGGAGACAGACCGTCCCCGGTGCCTTCCCAAGGTGATCACACTACATATGACTTGATAAAACACTAAAAAATACCATCTTACTTTTCGTTCCCATCTTATTCACTAATATACCCTCAATTGTAAACACTAATAGGCGTTATTCACATTCAATACATGCATACATACCTCGACCGTATGGCCATTTCAGTTTTAGTTCAAATATACATTCCACCCTCACCAACATCGCCCTTATTCTTGACCGAACTCGCCTTGTTGTGGGTTGTCCCTTGTCTAACCCAACGGGGTACATTTTCACCAATAGTTCCGAAAAGCAGTTCTTGCGCCAAATTGATTGTTGCCTGCGGCCATTCAACTGGATCCTCGTCAAAATGAGAGAAGTTGGATGATTGCAGAACCTTAGGAGCGGATGAAGGTATGTGTGGCGAGGGAACGAGGATGAGAGTTCCAGGAATTTGACTAGGACTGACGCTGAGAACCGACAGGAACGAGGCCGATGTAGATTGTATCAGATTGGGAGGCGCGAAGGGCTGGGCTTTTAATTTCTGTTTCAGGCAGAGAGTCAAAGGATACTTCCTGAACCGATCTTGAGTAACTCACTAGTAGCGTCTCATCAACTGCTTGGATAGCAAGATACCGGAGAGGCGCGTCTTCGAATAGTATCCGTCGTTCTGAAATATATGCTGGGGCAGGGTACGCATCTAGAAGCGCTACCCTTCACATACTGGTTAGTCTGTTGTATGGCAAGGCGCATCTGGAAGACTTACTTGGCCGGCTTCAACGCGTCGAGGATGGCAAACACATATTGGTGCATCGCCCACACAGGCAGTCTTGTGAGCACCTCAGACACAATTATAGTGCTGCTTGTCCAGTCTGGGTTGAAAAAAAGACCGACCTACATGTCGGTGAACAAATCATAGGAGAGGAGAGATTGAGGGTATGTACTTGGACCTTGTTGAGATAGACACCACCATTTTGCTCTCCTAGATTAGCTCCACACGCCCAGTACTTTGCAATGTCTCCTGTAACAACTACCAGGTTCTTTCCCTTGGGTATGGCATCAGCAATGAACTTGACGTCCGTTACACGGTCTCGGACATATGACCCTGCAATCGGTAGAGGATTGTACTCGTCCTCCTCCTCATCAGATTCGATGGCATGGCGAGGAGGAACTATATCAGCAAGAGGGTCTACGTCCTAAAACAAGAATATTAGCAATGCCGTTATGCAGCGGATAAAGGGCCTAGTACCATGGAAAGAGATCAAGAAAGAGTAGTGGCGTCAGCGATGCACAGCCACGGCTAATCAACTTTTCCTCCTCTCCCATCTCATTCCTTTCATCGACTTACGATCATCATGGTATGTCAGCCTCCGCACATTTCCCCACCATTTCTAACATCCTGCGCAGAGTGACAACGCTGGTCTGGCTACTCGTTTACCTGGGGTCTTGCGCAGCAATTGACATAGATTGCTCAATAACAGAATACAAAGAGGCCTTTGCGTTGTTCGACAAGCGCGGGACTGGAGCTGTGTCGCGAGATACTCTTGGCGATCTCTTACGTGCCCTCGGACAGAACCCAACACAAGCAGAAGTGGCCGATATCGTCGCGGCTGCACCGCGTGATGGTGAGCATTTGTGCCTTTCCTTCTGTCCTAATCGCCTTTACTCATTAAGCTACGGACTTTCCCCTTGTCTTACCATACTCAAAGTCGACTACACTACGTTTTTGAAGATTCTCAACCGCCCCGACGGATTCAAGCCCGCCGGTACACCAGGTCAGCACAATGACCCTGATCGGGAAATGACACCAGCTGATTGGTCTCTACGCGTCTGTCGCACCGGCTACATACAGAGGAGTTCATACGCGGGTTCCAGGTGTTTGACAAGGAGGGAAATGGTTTCATTGGCGCAGGAGAGCTCCGATACGTCCTCACGCAATTGGGCGAGAAGATGTCGGACGAGGATGTCGATGAGCTGCTAAAGGGCGTACAGATCGGCGCGTAAGTCCCTCTTTACCTCCCCGTTACTGCGTCTTACCTCACCCCCCGCTGATTCCCTTACCATTCAGGGATGGCAATGTGAATTACGAATCCTTCGTGCGCACTATCCTCAGTCAATAAGCCAAATCCGATATACGATACCCGTTTTTCTCTGCTGCTAGTCAGTGGATGTTTAGACATGAAAGACTGAGACAATGCTTCTAATTAGTACTCACCTCCCTCTGATTTTTGACAACCGACGCGACTCGTGTGTTGATACGCATGCTCACTTTGAACATCCTCTTTGGCGGCAGTTAGGCAACCGACTTGTGTCATCCCATGTCAAAATTTTGCCCAAGGCTTGTCAGCATTTAGTCAAATCGCTTAGTCTGGATGATAGAACGGCCGACAATCTGCCAGTCCAGAGTGGATACATTTGTACATAGTGTGGTCATTTTCCCCTGAATTCTGAATTCTAATAAGGATTTTTGTTCCCAGGGAGGTTCGATACAATTTGATGGTTCGGACTTGAAAGATGTCGTATGTTCGTTCATTGGTGGAGAATGATGGTCCGTTCCATCTGGAACCAGTCAGGCGGGCAAGAAAGCTGCCTGTCAAATTGTTAGAGTAGATGCACATGCACGGCGGTGATTCAGAATATACAATCGTATTGGTACTCGTCTGATCATGAAGGAGAAGGTGGTCCAATTATGTAGCGCCGCACTGCTTATTACACACGAGACAATCGGTGATCAGTTTTGCCACCGCGGTTAATATTGACTTCAAGGCCGGTTACTCGGAGGACAACAGCGGCTTCCATCGACACGTACTGGCGTATATTCGGTGGTTCGATACTTTATAATGGGGATTGAGATTTGGCAGTAGATGGTCAGTGGACCCGGCCTCGTGTGTGCGTAGCACCGGTCTTCTACTCCACGTTTATACCAAGCTACAAGCAAAGTGCTACAAAAATAAAGTGAAAACCCCTGTCGACCTCCTCAACATACTCATGTATCGTGCAATCAGCGGGTTAAAATGAGCGCAGTGTCGCAACCCGTCGGCAGGGATAAAAAACCAAGAAAAAATGAAAATCTAATCTGATATTCCGATGAGCGAAGGATCGCATCAAATAACCTCGGCCGTGCCTGTCTTCGCCAAATTTCCGTGACTTAGAAATTACTACATAGGGCCTGGACTACTTATGATGTCGAATCTTAGACTTGTCCACCATCTTGTCCCCAAGCTCCCATGTCCTCCTCCACCAGCGTCGCCAGCGACAAACATGGTGCCCAGGAGCTTGACGTCGAGCGTGACCCCGGCGTCCACCACGTCCCTCTAGCCCGAAGCACGTTCAAGTCCATCGTCCTGGTATTCACCTGTACATTCGCCATGATAGTGAACGTATGCTCGTTTCCTCTGATGCTGCCTGGCGCTCTCTGACTTGCTTTCATGATATCTAGAGCGCAAACAATACGTCTGTGTCAATATCACTTTCCACTGTCGGCCGCGACTTTAACATTGAGGAGAGCCAGCTGGAATGGTTGGTATCAGCCTACCCTCTGAGCTCCGTATGTTACTATTTCATTTATCTCCGACATTGCGCTCATCTCGTGTACCTCAGGGCTGCTTGTTACTTGTATGTGGCCGCCTCGCAGATCTGTACGGCCGGAAGAAAATTTTCATGATTGGGTCAATAATGCTTGCTGCATTTACCTTAGGATGTGGTTTCGCTCAAGGTTTCCCCACTCGTACCTTTCCCAGGATTTTACCTTAATTGACATGACGACTAGATTCGTTAACCCTCGATATACTAAGAGGCTTTCAGGGAATTGGTGCTGCCGCCACGATCCCTGCAGCGGTCAGTCCACGCCGTCTACTGCGTCAAATAAACTGCAATGTTGAAACATTGCATAACGTCAGCTGGGCATTTTAGCACATGCCTTCCCGCCGTCACGCGCTCGTTCCATTGCATTCTCTACATTCGCAGCTGGTGCCCCTGTTGGTGCTGCCTTTGGCATGGCACTCGGCGGAGCTCTCACACAAGTCACTGAGTACGCTCATATTTGTCCTTAGCTTTTCCCCCGCAATACTTACGCTCTGACTGCATCAGACAAACCTGGAGATCCCCATTCTTTCTCGAAGCAGGGCTTACAATGCTTTGTGTCATCGGAGGTATGATCTCGTTCGATTCCGATCTTCCTTCCCAGGAGGTCGACAGACGGATAGACTGGCTCGGTGCCCTTCTTGTCACAGCAGGCCTCGTGCTTATCGTCTTTGTGCTCGGGCAGGGTGAGATTGCGCCGCAGGGATGGAAGACACCATGTACGTCACGTTTTCGACCTTACTTGAACGTTGGAATCGAAGTACTCAAATTACCCTCTTTGTTAAGATATCATCGCCTTGCTAATCGTGGGCGTTCTTCTCATTGTTGTTTTCCTCTTTTGGCAACTACACCTCGAAAGAATTCAAGATCAAAGAGAAGCGCAATCCAAAAATGTTCACGATAGCGTGGTCGCATCGCAGCTCCCTGCCATTACCCGATCATGGCTGTCTCCGCCACCCTTGATGAAGGTCTCGCTATGGGGAAGAGCCAAAGGCCGTTTTGCAGTTATGATGTGTATTGCGTTCATGACATGGTGCTCGTTCCTTTCTTGGAATTTCTGGGCACAGCTTTATTACCAGAACTACCGCGGCTACTCGCCAATCCTCACTGTCATCCGCTTCCTTCCTATGTTTGTTTCTGGAATCATCTGCAACATAGTCGTCGCTGCCATTATTTCATACGTCCCGATCTTGTATCTCGTCTGTATGTGACCACCCTTCTCCAGTCATTTCATTTAAGCTATACCCTCCTTATAGCTTTCGGCACGATCGGTACATCATTAGCGGCTTTACTTTTCGCTATAATCGACCCCAACGTCACTTACTGGGCCTATGGATTTCCGGCAGCCGTCATATCCGTCTTTGGTGCAGACTTTGTTTTTGCCTCAGGAACACTGTTTATTGCGAAGGTTTCACTCCCGCATGAGCAGAGTCTTGCAGGTGCATTATTCCAAACGATGACACAGGTGCGCCACATCAGGACGTTCGTACGCAGGTTGCTAACCTGCAATGTGTGAACAGTTAGGGACGTCTCTTGGTGTAACAGTGACCACTGTCATCTTCAACCGAATAACGCTCCAGAGGGCTGGCATTGAGGCAGGATCCCCACCACTCTTTAGCTACCAGGCAGCACAGTGGGGTGCGTTTACATTCGGTATACTATGTGCGTGCCTTTCTTCTGCTTCTTTCCGGCGGTCTTACCCTCCTCATCGTGCGATATTTAGGTACCCTGTTGTGCATTGTGTTTTTTCGCGGCGTAGGTATCGTCGGCCACCGCAAGCAAGACATAGGGCAATCTGAAGACACGCAACCAGAGACTGCTACGTCTAACCAGGACCACACAAAGAAAACAAATGACGTATGATTTAATGTATAGCTGTTACGATTTGGACTATCCAGGCCACGTTTCGGAGTCTTACCCATGATATAATTGTACTTTTGTTAGATTTACTTTAGAGGTCACAGGGGGATAAAGCACCAGACTTGCGATTGCCTACGTTACGGGATGGTTACAATCATATAATATAGGAAATTTGATCTTCAGGTGAATGAAGGGATATCGTTTGAATTCGCTCTCGAGGTTACCTAGGTCCCGGTGCTGCCACCGGTCGGAATGCGCAGTCGATCGCAACAAGGCCATTTATGCAAAGCCTGGGTCATCGGCGGTTTCACCAGATAAAGTACTACAAAGGTGCTCTACGTCTTCTGTAATAGTATTACTAGGGTCCAACTCGGCACAAAATTAATGGGGCCGACTTCATCATTATCGTCCACGATGGTCAAATTCCGCGCTTGAAGATGATGGTGTTGAACACCTGCTTGGTGGACCGTTTTAAGGTTTGACGACTTCAGGCAGCCCTAAGGTGTCGATCAGCTAGTGTACTTTTGTGAAGGTGCATGCAAAGGCAGCATATGCACTTCACAACATCAGAGACGAGAACTCGGCTCTATTGTAGTCTTGTTTGCGTGGTCAGAAGAAATTTCTTCATCATGACTCATTGAGAGAGCAACTTGGCATGACTTCCCTTCAAGATCCTCAAACAATCCGAATTCAACGGAACACCTTCGATGGTCAGTCACTCATAGATTTCATGTTCATGTCGCCGAAACGGTTCGGTTTGCTCCGCGTGTGTACAATATGCATAGCCATCTGGACTTCGAGCTGTGCGTCTTGAGAAACACCAGTTGAACCTCCTTTTACCTTCGAAATCAGGGTAATGACTAGTTGCTCGCGAGTGCCAAAGTGCAGATCCCTTTGTTTCGTCTCCGATCGAAGAAATGCAGCAGGCCCGGGGAATTGTATTTTACATGGCGCATCTCCAGGAGGATTAGTAATAAGTGTTTTTGCAGCCTATGGTATAGTGAGTCGTTATACTTCAGCGTGCGGCGTTGTGTCGCCTGCACCACGTCGTCCGCTCTTTGGAAACTGCTCCCTGCTCTTCTTGCAAGGGCATCTCGTATTTTTTGGTGGCGCCCCATTCTCAACATTCAGTCTTCTTTTAAAGTTGTTTTCGATGAGCTTAGGATCTTTGTGCCCGCTTAGAACAGTCCACGACGCCCGGAAGGATGGAAACTTGAAACATCTGGTTCCGTAATGGATGGCACCATAGGGTTTTGGCCATGAAACCACCTTCACCCAAATCCTATTTGGGAGAGGATCGGGGGGCAGATCTAGGCCAGTCCCGCTGTTATTTTTGAGTTTTTTGGTGTTCCCGCAGGTTTTAATTTATTGTATGTGGTTGGCAGCTCTGATTTGGAGGTGCCAAATTTTTGGCAGTGGTACTAATTCAAAAAAAAAAGGAAATATATTGGATTTTATAAACACAATGTTGGCCATGTACTACAGATGTCTTGTATGAGTAAATCTCCAACTGCATATTATGTAACACATTATTCTGAAATCATTGTGGGAGAAAGTGTATTGGAAGCTCATTATATAAAGTTGCCTGATGAACTTCGTGCCATTTGACATGGTATGTGTTCACCATCTCTGCCTATGCACACCCTGCTTCCCTGGCCTCTCCACCACCACCAGTGCAGACAATAGCTGATATGGTCTCACAATGTTGCAACCACCAATTTGGAGGGTGTTTTGGTGGTGTGGGGTTCCAAAAATTCAGAGGCAGTTTATTTTTAGAAAAGTACAGATTGTATCTGAGGCAGTCTATTTTTAGAGCAGTCTGAATCATTGGCTCCAATTTGGAAGTGACCCTTGGAGGCCTATTGAAACCAACCAAATAATGGGCCTACAAGGGTCCCACATGACTGAGACTTTCAATGCCTTATGTGGAGTTTGAGGAGAAAAGAGTTTGATTTTTGTGGTGCCAGAAACCTATCCTTTTGAAGTTCTGGTGAATCTAGATCTTAAACTATTGTTTTCAGACTAGGAGTAAGGACCTTGTGAGCATTTTCATCCCCAGTGTGTATGTTAGGAGAACCTTTTCTACTTGGAAGTTATTAGGGCTGCACACTATTACCATGTGGTATGGTTCATGGTTGCTGTATAATGGCACTGTGTCTGTACTATCAGCCATTGAGGGAGTTGCTCTATGGTATGGTTACAGCAAATTCTACTATTTTTAGTCATGAATATTCTAGTGTTTGCTACAGCCAAATGAACCCATTAGTATTGAATTGAGAAATTCTCTTATTGGAATGTGCATGAAAGGCAAATATGATTAATGGTGAGGAGTCCTGAGTGAGTTCACCATGAATACTTTTGAACTCCACCTTTGCTGCCACTACAGATGAGCCCTTCCATATTTGTACTTGAGTGGTATATGCTAATAGTGTTAAACTTGGGTGTTTTTGGTGTTGATGTGTGTAGGCCATCAAAGAACATGCTAATAATGTGCTTAGTTTTGAAGGCTTTTGTCCATACACTGCCTTCTGCAGTAGTTTTATTATGTTTTCGACTGATTCACCTGCCATTGATCAGATAGACCTGTTTATGGCCATCAAAATGGCATCACTGTACTGTCAAGGCTCTCAATACTACTGTATGGTACAGTTTTTCACTGCCATAATCATATGGCTATGCACCATAAATGGACAGGGTGCTGCGAGCCTTTGGATACTTGGACTTTAGCCACGCAATAGTGACAGAACCTTAGACTTGCCCTCACTTATAGTGAGGGCCTCAGAGACTTCTTTCCCCCCATTCTTCTTTGTCTTAGCTATGATATAGGATGCAATCTTGTTCTGTCTTGTGTCCCCATCCAGTGAAGACCTTGATGGTCTTACACTTTTTTAAACACTGACCATATAATATTTCACTCTGTCTTGACAACCATCAACCTGCATCTCTTTGACAATATATAGCAATTTACACCTTAGCTCTCCAGGATCTAGGGTACAGAGC
The DNA here is from genome assembly GCA_018855915.1 of Tephrocybe sp. NHM501043. NCBI lineage: Eukaryota > Fungi > Basidiomycota > Agaricomycetes > Agaricales > Lyophyllaceae > Tephrocybe > Tephrocybe sp. NHM501043. Next base: position 33,900 of record JABCKO010007965.1, read on the forward strand.
AATGGGATACCTGAGATTGGATCAGCTCAGAGCTCTCTCATTGCTTAGTTCAATTTCATCATGAAGCATGTGCAGCACACCACAACTGACACCACCAAATAATATGCCTAGAGTCATTTTTTCCCCACCATCATCAATTTCTTTATCCTCCAACTTATCAGTGCCAGAAATGTCCTCAAATAACTTGCCCAACATTGATATCACAACTTGCACAAGCCATAACACCAAACTTCCAGTTGTCTCAGAGGGGGAACTTACACTAGAAGTCATCAAGGAATTTGTGGATTACAGCACTGATTACTTCACTAACAAGTTGATAGATGATTCTGAAGACCTGCTTATGCATAAACAAGTACAAAATGTATACACCACATTTAAAGACTACTGCATACATGACTGGATTGCATGAGACTGAAAGCATATCCTAGCATTAACCTTTGACAAATTTGTGGCCAAACTGCAAAACAACTATTTACCTGATGACTAGCAGGACATCATATGATAAAAGATACTGTCTGCACACTTTGACCTTGCCAAGGAGACCTTCTGGGTATTTGCTAACACATTACTGAAACAGAACTCCTTCCTCCTTGGCTGTGTTTTCCATTTCATGGATGCCACAATCCATGAACAGCTTGAAGCAAAAATGGACTATATGTTACAGGTCAAGAGCACTAAAAAGAAGATAAAAGACATGAAGGAATTCAATAAGTGGCTTGATGCAGTTCAGATCAAGGATGATGCAAGGTACTGAGCTAAGAAACACCAACATGAGATTGCTGATAAAGTGCTCAAGGCAGCAAAGAAATCTCGATTCCCTCTATCTAGAACAGTACCAATGTGGGCAAACAGTACACCAGCAGGAACATCTCAATCATCTTCATTTCATCTACCAGCTCTCACTGAAGATGAATAACATCTGCTTGTGACAAATGAAGGTTGTTTCAAATGCCACACACCTTTTGCTAGACATATGTCAAAGAACTGCACCAAACTTTTCCCAGACCCTGCCACCTACCAACCTATCACCCAGGTCTGCATTGATGCATTCAAAGCTGCATGAGCCAGATCATCCAAACTGAAGCCATTTCCTACACCTGCAGTCAACTGCTGTGGTTGATACATCTGCTCAGATTGCTACATGGGAGGACACAGCAAACCTCCAGTCCAGCATAGCTGCCATAATGCCTAAATCACTGATTGCATCTGTATATCAAGATGACTTGTCTGTTCCTTCTGATAACAATGTGAGTACTGCACCTCTGACTGTACCCCACTTAATGTGGGATTGTAAAATTGCTGGATCTGGCATCTCTGAACTCTTATCTGTCTGTGCACTACTGAATAATTGCTCACACATTGTCCTTATAAACACAGATTTAGAAACCCATCTGAAACTTTATTGTTTTTGGCTATTCAAGCTACTCAATGTCAATATTGCTTTCCAATCATCTGAATCTCCAGCACCCACTACTCTGACTGAATACTGTAAGATCTCTGTTTCCTCAGTTGACCATGAATGGTCATCATGCACCTTACATGCTATTGTATCTCCAAACCTGTGTGCAACAATCATTTTGGGTCTCCTGTTCTTAGCTACAATTCACATTATTATTGATACATACAATCAGACTGCTATTGATTGTTGCTGCCAATATAACCTGTTAAACCCTACCCAACTCAGCCTAATTCCCTGTAAAAGTTTTAAACCTCTACATGCCAAGTTGGCTGAAACAAAATATGCACACAAGATTATGGTTGAAGAATTAACATTTATTTGTGCAGCATAATAGGATAGGATGACTCAGCTAGGCCTTCTTGAAGATGCATAGGAGGTGAATGTTATTGCTGCAATTCATAACCAAATTGAACAGCTGGCTTCAGTTGAGTGCCTTGCAAAAATGGATGCAAAAATGAAAGTGGATTCTTTGAACCAATGGTGGGCATCAGAGATTTACCATGGGATGTGCTAGCAGAAATCAAGCTGGAGGATGCAAACAAAACAATAAAGATGTGTTCCTATCAATGTCCTTAAAAGTACTGTGAGGCATGGCAAACACTTATTGATGAGCACATGACAGTGGGTCACATCAGACCTCTTCCTCCTAGTTTGCCTCACCAGCCTTCCTCATTCTAAAAGCAGACAAAATGGCCTTGCCCCATTAGATAAACAATTATTGTGAAATTAACACAAATACTGTTCCTGACAACCACCCTTTACCTCATGTTGAGGACATCTTACATGACTGTGCAAAGAGTAAAATTTTTAGAGTGATTGACCTGACCAACACATTTTTCAGATGCTGATGAATCTGGAGCACATTCCATTAACAGCAGTTTCAACCCCTTTTGGATTGTATGAATGGATGGTGATGCCAATGAGACTTTGTAATGCCCCTGCAATATATGAACAATGGGTAATGGCAGCTTTGTGTAAATATATTGGCAACTTTTGTCACATTTACCTTGATGACATTGTCATATGGTCAAACACAATTGACAAACATCATGAGCATGTTTGGAAGGTTTTGCAGGCTTTGCATGAGAACTGTCTATTTATCAACAAGAAAAGATACATCTGTATTGCACTTCAATTGATTTCTTGGGCTACCATATGTCTGCCCATGGCATTGAGGCAGATACAAGCAAAATGGACCAAATTGTTGAGTGGCCTTGACCACAGTCAGCATGTGATGTGAGATCCTTTTTAGGACTGGTCTGTTACATTTCTGCTTTTCTGCCAAAGCTTGCTGACCATACCTACATTTTCAATGAGCTAACAACCTCTGAATATGATGCAGTTTTCTCTCAGTAGCAGTCCTGACACCAAGTAGCCTTTGACACAATCAAGAAATTAGTAATTAGATGTGATTGTCTGACAACAATCAACTACAATGATAACTTGAAGATTATATTTGTCACTACCAATGCAAGTGATTTTTGTTCTGGTGCTACATGGGAATCTGCATGACCTATTACATTCAAAAGCCAAACCTTCAAGGGTCTGGAGCTCAATTACCCCATGCATGAGAAAGAGCTCCTAGCTATTGTACAAGCACTAAAGAAGTGGTGAGTAGACTTTTTTGATTCAATGTTTGTGGTTTTCACAGATCACAAAATCTTGCTGAATTTTCAGGGACAGAAAGGTTTATCTTGCAGACAGGCATTGGATGGAGTTTCTTGCCCAGTTTGATTGCAAAATTGTCTATGTAAGAGGCAAGGATAACACTGTTTCTGATGCTCTTTCCTACCTATGAATAGAATGTGACACATTTCAAGATGCCTTGAGCAAGGCAGCAAATCTGGTCAACCTCATTTACAATGATGAGCCAGTCAAGGCCTGCATGGGTGCTATAGTTACTGCACCATCTTTTTCCCCACTGCATTCAGTGGCAGCCCTCACAGACATTACACTAATAGTGCCAACAGAACAATCAGGCAGACATTTACATTTAACTCTGGGACTGGACAATGATATGCTTTCTCAGATTAGGGAAGGGTATCAATAGGATCCTTAGTGCACAAATCTAATTCTGGCAGCCCATGGTATGGAATTGCTCACTCAGTATGATGGACTATGGTTTATCAGTGAATGTCTGATGGTACCTTGACAGGGCAACATCCATGAGTGTCTATTCCATCTTGCTCATGACAACCTTGGCCATTTTGGTTTCCTCAATTCCTATGAAATCCTGTGTGATTCCTTCTACTGGCCTAAGATGTGGTAGGAGCTCACATATGTGCCTGCTTGTTGGGAGTGCCAGCAAAACAAATCACTGACAAAGTGGCCCATGGGTCTGTTACACCCACTACCAATGCCAGATGAATGAGGTGACTCTGTTGCTATGGATTTTGTTGGGCCACTGCCCAAGGATGGCAGTTATAGCTGCATATTGACTATGACTGATTGCCTTCATTCAGACATCCAGATTGTACCTTGCCATACAGATATTACAGCACCACAATTGACAGAAATCTTTTTTGAGCACTGGTTCTGCAAGAATGGCCTTCCCAGTAACATTGTGTGCAACCACAACAAATTGTTTGTTTCACAGTTTTGGAAACATTTGATGACACTGCTAGGGGTGAAGGTTAGGATGTCAACATCTTATCACCCCCAAACAGATGGAGCAGGTGGAAGGACAATAAGACAGTGAATCAGGCTTTGCATTTCTATATTGACCAGAACCAGCTTGGTTGGTGCTGTGCATTGCCATGCATATGTTTTAACATCATGTCAGCTGTGAATGCCTCATCAGGTTTCTCACTGTTCCAGCTATGTTTTGGTTGTTGTCCACACCTAATACTGCCACTGACTCCTTCACTACAGCAGGAACCAGAACTTGAGGAGACAGTTGCATGGCAAGTGATTGAATAGCTCCACAGTGATGTGCTGGAGGCAAAGGATAATCTTACACAGCCTCACATACACCAGGCAGTGCAGGCAAACAAATTATGAAAGGACAATGCTCCATTCTCAGTTGGTTACTGTGTTCTCATAACAATGTCTGATATGCACCTTGTTCTCTGGTGGGAGCAAGGAAAGTGAGTTGCCAAGTTGTTACCATGTTACAATGGACCCTACTAGATCATCACTGTTAATGATGCTACATCAAATGTAATGGTTTTCCAGCCAGATTTGACTCTGAAGGAACATACTCACCACACCTCAAAACTCCTGCTTTTTGTCAAGAATGATGACACCCTCTTTCCCACATGGAAAGAACATGTTCCATGTCCAGTGTTTGCACTGGACACTGGTATTGACAAGTATTTTGTAGATCACATTGTGGAAGTGCACTGGTGAGGAAGAGGTTGGCAATACAAGGTTTGCTACCTTAGTTTTGGTGAGGAGCACAATGAATGGTTATCCAGTTCCAAACTTAAAAACAATCAGGTACTCAACAAGTGGTTGGCAGGACATGGGATGGGATCTTAATTGTATCTTTTTTCTTTGCCATGTTCCTACCATCAGTAGCTTTTCTCCCTGGGTTTTTGATGCACCTGTATGAGCAGCTTGTTCCTGTCTACTTACTTATTTATTTTCTGTTTTCTCTCTCTGTGCATTTTTTTTGGTTGGGGAGGGGTGCAAGCCCTCAGATACTCAGACTTTAGCCATGCAATAGTGACAGAACCTTAGACTCACCCTCACATAGTGAGGGCCTCAGAGACTTCTTTCCCCCCCATTCTTGTTTGTCTTAACTATAATATAGGATGTGGTCTCATTCTGTCTTGTGTCCCCATCCAGTGAAGACCTTGATGGTCTTACAGGCACCCCTAGAAGTCATGGCCCATTTCTCTATGAAATCTAAATTTGTCTGAGCCTTTCATGTACTTTCTTTCTATTTTTTCTGCAATGGGTGCTTACTTGTTTGCAGTGTTACTGTTCTTGTGATATACTTGGATCAACTCTCAGATGTCAATCTCTACCAAATGGATGATTTCTTCTTTCCTGTATCATTATTACTAACTATGTCACCTCCATAGCTCTCAATACACAGGTCTTCATAAATAGCATACTCATATATTTGACACACATTCACCCTTGTATACCATTCTTTAGTTTCCAGGTCAAAAGGGGCTATGACCTGAGTTGTGATGTGGCTGAAGTGTCACCCTGAGAGCCTTTGAATACTGGCTAGAACCAGACCCTCAACACAGTGAATTCACCATGGTGCCACTGGGGTGTACTCCAGCTCATCAGTAATCTAGACTCCTCATAGCAGGGCTGTTATACCTATATACACAATGTCTACATCCCATCTATTATTGTGTACCTTGGACCTGATCCATGATATATTCATTGTGAGCTCATGTATCTGCCAGGAAAGTATATTATGGAATATTGCTGAAGATGGAAGCAAAGACCTGTCCACAATCAAGCCAACAAGCTGTAAGCATGACTTATCAATGAGTTTGATGCCTTTTTAGCAAATAGTCATGGCACAGATTTTGCCACTTTCTTGTAGGGGCATAGATTATTAAAGGTAGACAAAATTTAGGTATTATTGGATTGAATTAAAGCTGGACTATTATATGTGTACTTATATATTATAAAGACTATTGCTGTCAACAAGAATTAGTAAATGGAATGGGTCAGAATATTAAGTCTGATAGCTATATAGATAAAAAAGCGGAATTAGTAGGGGCAGAAGCTGCAGAGGCTGCAGAAGCCACAGAAGCACCAGCAATACTGTCATCTACTTCTTGTTGCTAGGAGTCATTCCTCAGGAATATTGTATGTCTGACCCTTTGCACTATACTTTTCATGGTCCTAGGCAATGAAGCATGCAAAAGCACTAAAGAGTAACCTAAATATTGATCACCATTTTCATAGTGTCTGAAAATGTGCTTACTTGGTGGACATATGACTATCACCTTCAGCATATTCTCATATCTTTAAGAGCCACATATTCACAGTATCTCAGAAATCTGAATTGTTGATGTAGTAATGGCACTATTGTATACATTAGAATGAGCAAGATATACCACTGTACTGGCAAAATACAATAGACTCACCATTAGGGCCAGCCTTGAACAAAGCAGAATAGTAATGCTGTACTGTGAATCCCATACAATTCTTCTAGCAACCTCATAGATGCTTAGATTCTGAGTGATACTAGCTTTTAATCTGCCAAGGAGATGGTTGGTAAGAAACTGATAGACCTGGACCTGAAAAGAACAGACAGACAGGGAGCCTCACATGTCTGTGAAGGAAAACAACTATATATATGAGTGTACCTGAAAAGAACAGACAGACAGGCTACATGTAGGTATGATCAGGAATGTGTCTAGCAATCATAAAACAATAAGTGACTTACAAGCCTCAGCATGTCTGTGAAGGAAAACAGCTGAAGAGTGTGAAAAAAGGGAAGCAAAGCATATGCAGAGAAACACATGACTACTGTATGAGTAAGGCTGAAGAACAAAGCAATATAGGCCAACACAACCCCATTAGCAACAAAGAAAGGAGGAACCTATGAAGAAAAAATTAAGACAAAGGAGAAGAATATCAAGGCAGAGAAACAAGGCCAAGTGAAGTGATAAATTTGTAATGTAAGTCTTTGGGAAGAGGCTTTGTGAGGATATCAACAATCATATCAGATGTTGAGACTCAAGAGGTAGAAAAAGAACCAGAGCATAAGTGTTCACAAATGAAATGAAAATGAATGTTAATATGTTTAGATCAAGAAGTAGTAGAGTCAGAGTTTGCAATATCAATAGCACTTTTGTTATCACAGAAAATGGGAAAAGGTGAAGGAACAGGAAATAAAAGGGATGTAAGGAAAAATTGAACAGAAAGGGCCTCCTTCATGGCATGAGAAAGTGACATACTCTGCCTCAGTCAAGGAAAAAGTGACCATCTGTTATGGAACTGCAGACCACAAAACAGGACTGTTATAAATGAAGAAGGCATATCCAGACATACTGCAATGATTATGTTTATCTGCTGCCTAGTCTATGTCAACTATATCAAGGTTGCAGGAAGAATGAGCCAAGCTGGTAGAGTAGGTGGAACATGCAAGAAGTTATATTCAAGAGTGAGATTATGAGATTCCAAATGTAATGCAGAACACACTTTGCTGCAAGAAGATGAGCATGAGTGGGATTTGCATTGTGCTGGCCAAGTGATATTGTAGTGAAGGCAAGGTCAGAGCATGTGCAGAGGCTGAGGTAGAGGATAAAACCAACTAGGTATTGATAGTGGATCTTGACCTCAGAATCAGGAACCTCAGGTAAGGAATTGGGTGGTGCATCCAGAAGATTGCTGAACTTATGATGAAGGGGAAGGGAGAGAGGAGTGCATCAAGAAGGTGATATGTCAAAAGAAGAACCAAAATGTAGCTCTTTTGTGATAAATAAAGCTTGCAATTTGGATGATTCCGGTCAATGTGAATACCAAGGTAAAGAGTAGAAGCCCTAGAGTCAACAACCTCAAAATGTTTATTGAGTTTGGCAATGATCCACAAATAAAGTGAGGCCATCATCAATGTGGATACAAATGAGGATAAATAGATCAGAGTTATCAGAAAGCATCACAACAGAAGGGTGTGGTGGGGAAGAAAAGTGACCAATCAATACTGCATGGTCAACTTCACATCAAATAAGGCCCAATGACTCAAGAATCTTGTGAAGGAGGGTGTACCATTTATAAGATGCTTGCTTTAGACTATATAGGGCATCCAGGACCTAGTAGATGATACCTGAGTCCAATTCCAGAAAACTAGAGATCTGCTTGTAGAAGATGTTGTGAGAGAGGAGTGTGTTCAAAAAGGCAGTCTTGACATCAAATGTAGAGATGAAGATCCTGAAGCACAGCATGAGCAAGAGCAATGAAGATACTAGTCATCTTTGCAACTGGTGCATAAGTCAAACTATAGTCCTCAGAATGTTGGCTGAAGCCTTGTGCCACAAGATGAGCCTTCTCTTTACTCCAAATAATGAAACCATCCAGAATTAAGCTTGTAAGCAAAAACCCAACAAACACCAAACACCAAACACCAAACACCTTACAACTAGGTGGGAGCTGAGTTACACAAAAAACACCCTGAGCATGGAGACTGTTGACCTCTTATTGCATCACTGCAAGCTATACATCAGAATCCAAAAAATGAGTTGCCTCATAGTAATTTTCTGGAGATTTCTCTAGATTGTATTTGGGTGGTGAACAAAAAAGTGGAGGATCTGGACCTAAGGTTGCATAAGCTTTGTAATCAGTGATAGTGGGATACTCAAGATCAGACAGGGTGTCCAAACTATTCTGGAAGTTGGGCAAAGACAATAGAGAAGAAATGTTGAGAATAGCAGCAAGGCTCTGTCAGGGAAGAACCCATGCATTACAATCAGCACCCAGAGACATGTGAGGTGTTCATTTTATCTTGTAACATCTTTGAGAAATGTGTGACCAGCCTCTGTGAGAATGACATTACAGTGAGGATGAGAGGGAAGCAAGGAGGGGAAAGAAGGACAAGAAGTAGGTAAATGAGAAGAAGTAGTAGGTAAGGTAGAACAGGAAGAGTGGATAAGGTTGGAAATGCAATATTGGATGAGGTTGAGATAGATGGATCAACAAAATCACAAAACAGAAAGAATAGTTTCTGGAGATTGGTGGCACTGAATGCTTTGCCCAAAAGGGATTTTAATGACAAAGAAAAGAAGATGGAGGTACAAACAGTAACTTCATGTCATGCAAAACCATGGACTGACCAAGAGGATATTAATCAGGACATCAGATGCATGAAGACAATCTTCTAAGGAAATAAACACTGCCTTTCCATCAATATGAGTACAAAAAGAGACTCTTCCCCATGCATGCATCATCAGGGTGCCACAGTTTGCAGTCCGAACAGCCAGTTCCAGATGATACATTGTGAACTATTTGTGATCATGAATAATGTGAATTGTATAGCCAGACTCTAAGATAGCATTATAGTCACTAGCAATGGAGGCAAGAACAACTGGTAAGGCTGAACTTATGAAAATGTGATAAGGAGGAAGATTGACAAGAGAATCCTCATGCTGCAAAACATAGGCAGAAATTGATTCATCATCTTCTAAGATAGTGGGGAGTACATTCTGTTTAGCTGTATCATCAAAAGCATATAAGGTAGAGTCAAGCAATTCAGTGGTGACCTCAGTAGCAACATGTGCTCTTGCATGGGGATGAGGATTATCCTTCAAGCTATCACCAGAAATTTGATATAAGCTGTTTGATTCTAGAGGAGAGAGAGGAGGAGCCAAAGGTGGTGAAGAAGAAGAAGTTGCATTTGCTGGTAGAGTTGAATAAGGTTGAGACAGTTTCTGGGAAGAAGGATTGCAAAATGTCAAATATCAGCAATCCACATTGATTTCAATTATGTCATCACACAGTGTCAAAAATCATAATAATGGCAAGTATCATTTATTGACCTCTGAACCTCATTATGAATGACATTGAATGAGCCTAGTGGTGGAATCCTAGCTATGAATTTGAGAAGAACCTCATGAGGAGGTATAGGCATGGTGTTTGCACCAACTGAGTGACACCAGCATGCCAGGATGCAACATACTATGAGATAGTTGAAGGAATGCAAGTGAGTGCAAGTGAGTTATCCTTAACAACCTGGGCTGCCAATGCATTGCCACAGCTATAACAGGTCTTGAAAGCATCATAAATATTATGAGCTGTGTAAGAACAAAGGTTTGTGATAGGATGATGACCAGGGGGAAGACTCTTCTGAATCTCTGTCAAGCACATGTTGATTAAGATGTGTGACCAAACATTATCCCATTTCCAAAAGTGTTTGTAAGCATTAACTTCTTCAGGAGTGGAAGTTTGGTCAATATGAGAAGGGATCACAATAGCCAAAGTGGGGTCAATAGTGGCATTGCCCAGCAATAATACATCATTGTTGAGAATAGACATGATATAACTAAGGAGAGTGAGATGATTGATAAGATTGATTGCTGCTTCATGCCAAGGACCCCAATCAGAAGAACTCATAAGTATAGGTATAGTGCAAAGAGAGAAATTTGGATTTAAACATATCGGGCTTCAAAGCAAGGTCCTGCAACCTATGACCATAGTTAAGAATACTTCCTGGTGTAAGAAAACATTTAATACTCACCTAGACCATATCCTCCAAGTCTCAAGCTGCTAAGGATGACATACTAGATATGTCATTTCAGAATCTTTGAATTGTGTCATGCCCAAATGGGCTAACAGAGCAAAAGCTACAATATCACATGTCAATACTGCTGAGTTTACATCTAGAGCAGATAAATTTTGTTACCATCTATCAAGTTCAGCCACCAAAGATGCACTGTACATATATAACATTCGAATGAGATGCATAAAAACTCTCTTCCAGACCCCCAGCTCAAATTTGTGCATGATGTCACAAGTAAATATCTTGAAATAATTTTCACCAGTGGGTAGAAGAAATAAAGAGAACACATTCTTATATACATTAGCAGAGGCTCAAGGAAGCAGCAAACATAACTCACCTCAATGGGAACCAAAGATTCACCCAATATTTGATCAATTGTCTTTCTGTTAACAGCATATCCCTTTTCAAAAATTTTCTTTCTTGCCTTTTGAATGTTAAATTGTTGTTTGAAGCTGTTGACCCACAAATTTGATGACCAGATAGTATCATGTAGCTTAGTTCCTATGTGTAAAATTTGCTTTTTGGTAATGCAACACGTAACATCCAACCACGTCCCCATGTCCTTGATTCCAGAAACTAAAACTCTGTATATGATGAGTAAAATAAACAAAAAAAGACTACATTCTTAC